>JARFXV010001192.1:97500-185000 GCA_031761425.1 Cosmopolites sordidus | reverse complement strand
CATAGTGAAATAAATTCATAGTGAAATGAATTCAAAGGAAATTCATAGTGAAAAGAGCAAATTCCCCATTAGGGGAGTTTGCTCTTTCAAAAACAATGGTTTGTAACTGGGCAGGTGACTTTCAACGTAGTCGTACAAGACTGGATGATGATTCTCATTCTGGACCTCCAGTAAGTGTAACTATTGTACAAATAATTCATTCTATTCATGATATGGTTATGGATAACCGACAGTTGACTTTGAGGGAAATTGCTAAGGCCATGGACACCTCAACTGAACGGGTGTTTAATAATTTGAAAAAGAAATTGGGCTTGAGAAAGATATGTGCAAGATCGGTGCCGCATTTATTAAATCCTGATCAAAAGCGACTTCCAGTAAATGATTTTAACAAATATTTGGATCATTTTCGAAATAATAAAATAAATTTTAAACGTCGTTTTGTAACTATGGATGAGACTTGGGTTTCCCACTATGATCTTGAACCGCGACAACAAACCACAGAGTGCGCCCGGTTGTTCATCTCCGAAACAACCAAAGTAGTCAAAATCGACCAAAAAGGTTATGCCATCAATTTTTTAGGATGCAAAGGCATTTTTTTAATTGATTACCTTCAAACCGGTAAAACAATAATAGGACAGTATTACTCAAACCTTTTGGATCAATTGGATGCTAAAATTGTGAGAAAAGACCTGGTTTAACGAAGAAAAAAACCATTTTCCATCAAGTCAATACACCGGCTTCCAAAAGTGTTCTTGCAATGGACACATTGAACGAATTATATTACGAAATGTTGGAGCATGCACCATATTCACCAGATCTGGTCCCCTCCGACTTTCATCTGTTCAGTGGCAAGCGTTTTTCATCAAATGAAGAAGTCATAGCAGATGTATATGAGTTCCAGAAGGTTGAAGGACTTCCAGAATATCACTTTGGAGATGGAATAAATGTATTCGATAAACGATTCGATAATATACGGAAAAATAAAGTAATTTTTTCCTATTGAAACCCAATTCCAATTCCAATTGAAAACTATAAACTTGTTTTCAATTAGCCTAACACATACAAGGTCTGTAAATAAAGTAATGCGAGTGGTGGCGTAGTTTTCAATCTGACATCACCGTTGACTTCCCATTTGGAGGCGAGACAGAACAACATCTGATGCATCTTCAGCAAACCCCTAGAAGTCTCTAGAGCTACTTTATGGTCCGCAGCATTTATTTTTGTGAACTGGACATTTCTATTGCGTTCTGAAAATGAGTGACGACAATTTCGTGTTAACCGTTCGCTGTTAAGTTGGCATAGTGTTCACTGTCACTTGGGCATAGTGGGCGGAAATTTCTGCAAAATTTTCACAGGCCTATGGAACAAGAATTTTGTTAAGGGCTCAAGTTTACAGGTTGTTTAAGGTATTCTCATAATCGGAGACTCGATTGAATACGACCCGGAAACGGAAGCACCAGAGGCCGGAAGGGCACACTTTAATCTCGCCAAGGACAAAAGAGGTCATTCGGTGAGACCGAACATCAAGAACACTTAGGTGTTGCATCACGACAATACGCCTTGCCACATAGCGATTTCAATTAACGAGTTTTTGGCAAATAAAACACGACTGTGGCTCCACAGCCTTCTTATTCGCTAGACTTGAGTCTTTTCCTTTTCCCAAGATGGGAAATTCACTTTAAATGATACCATTTTCGGACATTGGAGAACACTAAAACTAACTGTAACCAAGTAGAAAAAATTGGCCCAAGAAAATAATTCCTACGGACCACCAAATGATTCAAGCTCGTACTAAATACGCATCAGATGTTGGGCCTGCCTCCCCTCTAAAAGGAAAGCCAACAGCGTTACCAGTTCGAACGCTAAGCTCCCAGTCTCATTACTTATATACCTCATATATATATATATATATATATATATATATATATATATATATATATATATATATATATATATATATATATATATATATATATATATATATATATATATATATATATATATTGATATATATTTTTTATATTTTATTTATTTTTATTTATGTAAAATAATGATGTTTTATGACGGGAAAACCATCAGTATTTGAAGCTAAATTGACACTAAACGCGGCAAATGTTTCCATCGAATAACCTTTAGTTTGTACTTAGCCTTTGATCCATTCTTATACTGGAACCTTTGGTGTGAAACATTAGACTCAAAGAGATTACTACAAAACATCTAATGTCGGCAATATAGTGTGAGTGTGAACAATAATAGGACTTTATATGTATATGAAAGCATTCGAATATCAAAATGTAAGATAAATATGAATCGGGATAAGAGACCTCTTCCATACAGACCACTGTTTGAACTATGAATGTAACAATGGTCAGCTTCATGGTTCATGTTCATTTAGAATTAGGTTAAATCATTATATAATGTAAATATGTTTTGTGAAATGTACGTCCAGGAATTGAATCAAGCTTTTTATGGTAATTTCCTTGAGTTTACTTTACTTTTAAATCTTAAGTCTGAAAAACTTTTTGTCTGGTGAGAGACTAGTATAAAAAACCTTTTAAAAGTCATCTGAGTTTATTCAGATTGGCTATTGACATGATTAAGCTGCCTTCCTTAGAATTATTCACAATAATAAATGTCAACATTGCGAAAAGGAAACAAATACAGACATTCGTATCCTGGGTGGAAGTTGAAATCGTGTCGGTCCCATTGTAAATACAGTGTTTCAATACCTCATCTATCGAAGACTTTTATAAAGAGTTTTCCACTAGGAGTGTCAGAATAGCGGTAAACTCTTTAAAATGTTAATATCGCTCATAGATTCCATTGCATTATATCAATTAATGTCTGCGTCGAACGTTCGCGAAATGGGCTCTTGGGAAGTTGTAGCGCGATCCCTACGAAAGAATATTTTTTTCCGATGAAGCACTTTTAGCTTAATGGATTTGCGGACAAACATAACTACAGAATTTGGGCTGATGGAAATCCTCAGACTCTTCAGAATGCCAATGTTTGGTGCGGTTTTTGGGCTGAAGGAGCGATTTGATGGAAATTGTGTTACTATTAATAATGAACACCATAGAAATATGCTCTCAGAATATCTTTTGCATTAACTGATGAATGTAGATATAAACAATGTTTTCTTTCAACAAGACGGTGTAATTTGTCACAGATGTCGCCCGAAAATCGATTTGTTGCAAAAAAAGTTCCCAGGGCGCGTTATTTCTCGAAATGGTAATGTCGACTGGCCATCGAGTCTATGCGATCTCACGCCCTAGTTTTTAAATTTACCTGTTAAAAATTGTAATGTAAGAAGAATAGTGAGCATATTTAAAACTAATTACATGTAAAATAAGATTATAATCTCGGATTAGTAGAAAAACTCTGGTGAAGATTACATTTCTTAAAATCGAATATATACCACTACTAGTGAAACCTGGACACTCACATAGTAGTCAGATCACAAACTTCGGGTAGCACAAAAAGGAATGGAAAGATGTATGCTTGGCATTACAAGATGAGACAGAAAGGTCTGTTTATGGATCATTAGAGAACAAAGGAAAGAATTTTACATAATTAGGAAATTAAAAGTGTTGAAATGGAGGTGGGCAGGTCATATAGCGAGGCGATGGGACCGCTTAACCGCAAACGTCCACGGAAAAGATTGAAGGCTAATGATGACATCATTAAGTTTACTAGGCCCGATTGGCAGAGGAGAGCTCAGGACTGTGAGAGTTGTAAGCATGCTGAAGAGACCTTTATCCTGCAGTGGATTGACATAGGCTGATGATGATGATTGACATAGGCTGATGATTAAATGAGATAAGTCGTACTTATAATAAGACAGATGAGACAAGTCTGTCTTGTTGAAAGAGATCATTCTTTATATCAACATTAATTAATTCTGGCCAAACATATTCTGTTACCACATCTCTATACCGTTTACCATTAATAGTAACATGATGTCATCATCGTCTTAAAAAAAAATAAGGTTTTTCACTCCTTCAGCCCAAAAAATGCATCAAACATCGCGGTCTGAGGATCAAGAGGTAACTCCGGAATCTGTTGAGGATTTTGATCGGTCTAAATCCTACAGTGATGTTTGTTCATAAACCCATTAAACCAGAAGAGCCCTTAGTCGGAAAAGATAATTTTCCTCCAAAGTGAGGTTCGCGCTCGAACTGACAATTTCTACGCGTTGTTAAATCGTGTACCTTTCCATGGTGAATTGCCACAATATATTGAAAAGACTGCTGTGTTCATGAAAGATATTTACATTTCAAACAGTGTTCCCGCTATTACGTTTCGGAGTGTTGACCCTCTTATTGGAAAACTCTTTACATTTAATATAATATTTAATAATATAACAAAATAACTAGTGAGTATTAACATTAGTACACACAACAATGATATTAAACAAAGTAGAAAAACAATAATTATTTACAGAAGATGTGCCAACATCTTAAACGAAACATGTTTTGGGAAAACGGAATTATCTAAGAAAACAAAAATGAGGGTCTATAAGTCATTGTACCTACGTTGACAGATTATTGAGAAATATGGAATAATAAAAGAAAAAGATTCTAATTCAGCGATATGAGAATTTTAAAACGAATCGTAGGACTAAAATTGATGGATATTCAAACAAAAATATTCCATATATCAAAAAGACTAGGAGTACCGTCCATTGAATGAAAAAATAAGATAATGCTCTTTGATGATAATAATTAAAACACTTGATATTTGTTTCACAATATATTTAAAATATTCTCTAATATGTTTCGGCCTCACGACCATTCTCAAAGAGAGTTATATATAAACTAAACTATAGTTTCAAAGTGCTATGAATGGAGGTCCTTTTTTTGTCTCGTTAAATTTATGACACTTACAATAATTAGGGTATCTTCGAAGTCTAGCTGAGTGTTTGTTAGGTTTTTACCATCGAATAAGGCTTTTTTAATTTCGAAAGTTTCCAAATAATTTAACAGCCTGCTTTTATTTGAACAATGTATTAATTTGACATAATTTGTGTTCAAAAATGGTTTTGTTTTATTCAATATTCTTCAAAAATCGTTTTTCTTTGATTATATAAAATTGAATATGTATGTTCTTTTAGGCTATAATTGGGAGATCTGCTCGTTTGGCCTATGTATATACATAGCATCACACATATTACATTTTATTTCGTATACTCCAGGTTTGTCACAAAATTTTGCTCTTTCTTTGTTATTATTTAGCATCGATGCCAGATTATTCTTATTAACAGAGATAATATTAATGTTTTTTTTAATGATCTGTGCCTGTAACTTAATTTATGAATATAGTTTATAGCATGCCATTTTTTAGAACCTTTTTCAGGTGTTGCTGCATAAAAATGTTTGACGTTGCTTTTCTTAACTTTGTTTTTTTATCATTTTATCTATAGTGCGGGGTTGATATCCACTATTCTTTTTTTATTTCAAAGTTGCATTTTTTAAGTGGAATCGTTTGAACTCTGCGGGTTATGCTATGAAAAGTTGACATTTTTACATTCTATGACTGATTTGAACTTGCGTGAATAGTTGTATCGGTTTACATGGGTTTTCTAAATATTTCGAATTCTTATTAGTTCTTATTATTTTTAAATCTAAGAAATTTAATGAATTATTCATCTCTGTTTCTATTGTGAACTGGATTTTTGTGTTTACACTATTTAAATATTCAAGAAATTCACCTAATAGTGTTTCGGTACTCGTCCATATGTAAATAATATCATCGAAATACCTGGCCCAAAAATGTATATGTCTTGTATAATTAGTGTCATTAAATAAATTGTTTTCAAAATTAGCCCAGTAAATTTCTACCAGAAGGGGGCTTCCCATTGGTAATCCGTTCGTTTGTTGCTAAAATTTTGAATTGAACAGAACTTTGTTCGGTACATACATTGATAGCTTTGTGGTAGTTCCAAGCACTTGGTCCACCCCGTCCGGTGGTCAAGCTGCGGAAACACCAAGGAAGAGAAGATAAGGGTTTTTTAAGTGGCAAGTTGCTACGGAAACCTTACCCCATCTACCTGCAGTGAAGTTTCGGGCTTATTTTAGAAAATAATCTCGAGTGGATGGAGGGCGCGAAACGCGAATGATTGATAGCTTCTATGAGAGCATTTTTGGTGTACGATTTCAAGATTAAATTCATAAATTCTTTCATTGAGTTGATTTGATTGAAATTTTGTATTACGTATGCATTTGATTTTTTGTAAAATACTCTAACCGAACAATAACTATACATAAAAAACAAACAGTATATTATTTTTCACTTACCTTCAGATATCACAGGAACTGTATAATATCGCACTTCTCGTTTTTTCTTGAATTTTAAATAGTCTTGGTGCAAGTGCTGCAAATACGGCTTTACTTTCCGCTCCAAAGTTTTAGTGACAAAATCCATTTTTATCACTATTTGTCTTTTATCACAAATAATTAACGTTATCGATAAATACTTATGAAAATTTTCAATGTTCGGTCGGATACATCACGAAAAGAAATACCGCAACTATTTCATCTGAAACTTTTCTTTAAAATGGGGTAAAGAGACGCGAATTTGTATTTATGGGTTAGGTTTGCTAATTACTTTTTTGCACAGGTATCAATTATAGGGTAAGGTATCAAAATTACCCCGAATCTTTAGGTAGACAAATATAATCCTACTAGAGAAATGGTCTAATGGTGCCATCCTTAAATGTAATAAATGTACATTTTTCATTTCAATGGTTCAATGACCTCAGACATTTTGGGTTTTATAGATGCAGTGAATGCTCTTGTATTGATAGTAAAACACATTTTTGTAATTTTTTATTCATTTTCAATATACAGGGTGGTTCAAACAGTTGTTAATTTTTGAAATAAAATAATCAACGACTTGATCAATTTTAACAGATTTATTCTTAAAATTTAGAAAAATTCTTGGAAATTCATATTCTGAAGATTACATTGTCTAAATGTGCCCCATTTCTGTCTTGGCACTCCTGACGCCGACCTCTAAAATTTGTCATGACGCGGCGGCAAGTGTCTCTAGTTATGGGTGCGATTTTTTGCCAAATGTTCTTTTTTAATTCTTTCAGAGTAGCGGCCGGTTACGATAGACTTGACTTTTAAGATATCGCCATACAAAAATTACAGGGAGTCAAGTCCGGGTTTTGAGGGGGCGTTAATGAATGTCTCCTCAGCAGGAAATCAATTTTCCCGGAAAAAGCGAGAATTTGCAAAGAGAGATTGGAAGTGTGGCAGGTAACTCCATACTGTTGGAACCAAGTGTCCTGATTATATCTTTCAAATTCTTGAAGAACAGACTGAAAAAAGTTTGAAGCATTATGACATAACGCTGAGGATTTACCGTTACTGTACGGCCTTGGTGGTCTTCGAAGAAAAATAAGGCGAATATTTCAGATGGTGACATTAGGACCCAAACTGCGACCTTCGGGCTATACATAGATCTTTTGTTGTTAGTGCATGGACGTTCTCTCATCTCTTTTCGCTCATCTTAGACAGCCGAAGACGCGTTAATTTAACGTTGAACCCATTGCTTAATAAAGGATAGGCTTGGATCTTACAGAACATCGTGCAAATTGAAATCTTATTGACGGAATTGTTATTCGAGCGCTCCTCTCCCGTATAGTGCTGCATGGTGACTAAATTTACCTATGCCGAAATATCTTTCAAGACAAACCCCATCTTTCTACCCCTCTTACTAAATTTTCCACAGCGCAAACAAACATTAACAACTCTGTGGACCACTTCGCAATATCTTTTTAATTTAGTACAACCTCATCCAGCGATTTCCAAGATTCCATATACATTTTAAATATATTTATGCCTTTGTTTAATTCACTACATTTTTATACATCATAAGGCGTTAGAATGCATTGTCGATACGCCTTCTTTCAATTCCATTTATTCCACTTTTTCTAGATATTCATGATTTTAATTAAACACGTTTCTACCACAAGTTTCAACAACCTAAGTGTTACCGAGAAAATATCTGCAAATTTATTAAATCAACAATTGAAAAACTCACTAAATATTCCACAAAATTACAAATAAGCTAATGAACATTGTTAAAACAAATAAAAAAAATTGAATCACGTCATACATTATCCAATAGCGATGCGGCAACATCGCAAACAATTATATTTTATATATAGCGACAAACAATTTCAGTGTATATCAGTGCTAGCATTTAAGTCCGATTTATAAACCAAAAATATATTATGTACGCGAATATCCCGATATGTTTCGTATTTACAGGGAAGCTCTCCAAAATTCTGAAGGGGCTAGACGTATTTATGGACAACGATACCCAGAAAGACCGCTTTCAGCTTAGAGATCATGTGTTCAAGTTTTGGTTTTGGTTCAATAATAGGGGCGTCAGCGAGATGTCGGTCCTGAAGTTGAAGAACAAATTTTACATCTTGTTGAAAATGATTCTACTAGATGTACTCGAAAAGTTCCTCTCGAAGTTGAAATTTCCCATTGGATTATACATAGAATTCTAAAAGAGCAATTATTCTATCCTTATGATGTACAAAAGACAGAAACACTCTTATTGTAAATGATTCAGTGGCCAAAAACAAAGGAATCTACATTTTTTGTTTAATTTATCAACCAACAAAGCTTCTTTCACCAAGAATAGGATGGTGGACGTTTGCGATCAAGCGGTATCCAGTCCAGGATCACTTTGGGCCATGTAATGTCCCATCATCTCTCTACATGTCCTGCCCATTTCCATTTCAATTCCTTTATTATTCCAATGTTGTCACTCACTTTCGTTTGTTCTTTGATTCATGTGCAGGGCTTTTTATCTAGTCTAGTAATGCCAAGCATACATTTTTTCATTCCCCTCTGTGCTAGTCGAAGTTTTGGAAGTAACTGCGATGTGAGTTTCTAGGTTTTATATCCGTATGTCATAAGGGGCAGGACACACCGATCATTTTTTTTTCAGGCAAAATGTTAGTGTGTTCTTAAACATATTGTTGAGCCTGCCAAATGCTTGCCAGCCACATTTAACGCGCCATTCCACCTCTCGGACTGCATCCTCGTTCCATCCGTTCGTCATTCCACGGTTCGTTCATTCCTCCTCCATCCTCGTTCATTCCATCCCTCGTTCCACCTCACGCATTAAGGCAAACATTTGCGTCCTTAATTCCCCTGTTTTCTTTAAGAGTTTTTTGCTCTAGCTGTATGTTGAGTCGGCACGTGACCTCTCGAATACGTTTTTTTATAGTTTTGCAAAGCTTAACGTACTCGACCCTGTCAAAAAAACCACCTGCATTCTTCATGGTCCGTCGTTTTTCCATTAAATTAATGGTCTCATTGGATATTTTTGACTGTATTTTCTATTTGACTTCTATTGACTTATTTTCTAGTGCCATTGAAGCTGCCATTTCAAGCACATTGTTTGGGATCTCTTCATATTGGTCTGTAATTTCCATCTCCTCCGGGTCTTGCAATACAGCAAAGTGGGTCCACAAAGCAATTTCAGAATATCTACCCCTCTCCAGCAACTTCCCAGCATCCACTTTGCCTCTCCTTAATCTTATTATTCTTTTGCGTTTTTTCGGTAGTTTATCCTAATTTTTGCTCGTACCATTCTGTGATCACTTCCAATATTCAATTGGTTAAGGACAGTAGAATTGCACTTGAATTTTCAAAATAAAATGTTATATTTTTCTGTTTAATGAGTTTTGTATTAATCATACCAAATATAGATTTATTGATATTATTACCATAAACAACACTCAACGTTTTATACTATTCAAACTATCATCATATTTTAGAAATCCTGGAAATGTACCATCAATATAAATTTGCAATGAATTAGTTTGAATACAGTTCAAAAATTCCATGTACTTATCGCTACTATTTCTAGACATGTCTGCGCCTAAAACTTCCTGTAAAACCATAAACCTAATATTATTTAAATTCAATTTATAGTCCTGGTAAATCCCAACTGACCCGTCGCACAATGTAACTACTAGACAAAGACAAATTTTGAAGTTTTACATTTAATTATTTTATTAGATACATAGATGTTGAAAATTTATATACGAGGGTAGAATGATTTTCCAATTTTGTATGCCTTCCAAAAAGTACGACTTCTCGAACTTTTCAAATATATAGATCTACTATGTGACCAAAATTGACCGGGACTGAGTCATTTAAATCGCGCGCGGTTTATGAATCGATTTTTTTTCTTAGTTTGATACAACCGTATGTGACATAGATGTGAAATTTGAACGCGATATGTCAATTAGTGTGTGTTTGGCAGATATTTGTTTGTGTCACGAAATTTTACTCTGATTTTAAATATGAATAAAAAAATTGAACAAAGAATTTGTATGCAATTTTATGTTTCCAAGGGAGTTTGTGCAACGGACGTATTGAAAGTGTTGCAGATAATCTAAGGGGGTTTTGCTGTTTCAAAAACGAGAGTATTTGAGTGGCATAGAGCATTTAGTCAAGGCCGCGAGATCGTTGAAAACTAAACCCATGCCAACCGACCATGAACCTCAGTTAACGATGATGAAATCGAGAAAATTTAAAAAATCGTAGTTGGAAATCGTCACGTTGGCATTAGACAGAGAGAGAGAGCAGAATATCTTGGCATCTGTTATGGATTATCTCAACATATTGTGGCTGATATTCTGGGCATGAAAGGCGTCTTAGCCAAACTAGTTCTAAAAGACCTGAATTTCATGTGAGAAGAGCGTCGAATCGAAGTTGCCAGACTATCCAGCATATCCAGCGATTCGACATTCATCAAACGTATCATAACTGGCGATGAGATGTAGGTCTATGAGTGTGACATTGGTGAGCCGAGAGCAGAAAAACCACGCCAAAGTCAGTCAAAAATTAATTTTCTCTTGGCTGGTTTGTTCGATTAACGTGGTGTCGTCCACCACGAGTTCTTGCCAGAAGATCAAACAATCAATAAATAGTACTAGTTGACTGTTACGAAACGTTTGCGTAAGAGTATCATCAAGTAAAATCCGGATTTGTGGGCTGACAATTCATGGCTTTTTCACCATGATAAAGCGCCATCTTATACGGCTCTAATTGTGCGTGATTTTGTAGCTAATCATATGACGAAAATGATCGCTCAAACACCGTATTTGCCGGATATGATTCCGTGCGACTATTTTCTCTTCTCCAAATTCAAATATCCGCTCCGTGGAACGCCTGTTCACTCTATTGAGGATACTAAACAGAATAAGCAAAGATTAATATCTAAATTTTTCTGAAATGTTCACTATATTTAAAATTGTATGTATAACAATTGTTTCGACAACCAGTGCCTTTTTCAAATAAAAACTATGCTAAACTAAAAGTTACTGCTACATTGTTAACTGCAGCACTATTAGTTTAGCATAGTTTGTATTTGAAAAAGGCACTGTGTGTCGAAAGAATTGTTATACATACAATTTTAAATATAGCGGAAATTTTTAGATATTAATCTTTGCATATTTTTTTAAATTTAATTTCCATCAAGTATCGGCTACCTCAATAATATAAAAAAAAATCGCTGAAGGATCTGAATGCAATTTCGGACGAGGCGTATTCCATATGCTTGGATGATTGTATCAAGTGTTGGCATGCATGTATCAAATCAAATTGGGTCTATTTTGAAAGTCGGAAGAATAGGCTAAATGTGGCACTAATTCATAGTGCTAATTGATTAATTTCGCGGTTTTAGCGGCGCATGAATAGGTTGGTCTATTATCGTGATGAAACATCACATTTTCTTCTGTGATTAAATGGTGGAGAGAGACGTGACTTTGAGAAGTTTAAAAATTGTTTTGGTGTTTAATGGAAAATCCCTTGTAGTTTAGTGTTTCACACCAAAGGTTCCGATAGAATAATTGATTCATGTTGTATATATATGACAACAGTATCTGACTTTTCACTCTACCCTCGTAAATACATAACTAATGTTTGAACAAAATAAAGTTGTTTTCTATCTTTGTTCGTTGATTGTTTAGTTTCATTGTGAGTAGTCTATATAATGGCAGGGTTCAGTCCAATCCCAAATGAGTAAAAGAAAAACATTTATTACCATAATCCCATTCCGTAAAACCAGTATTAACAAACCCGTGCGGATGCATATACTACCTGGATAGTAGTAATATGGATGCAATTTGTTTTTAAATTTTTACAAAGGCAAATAAACGGGAATTATAAAAAATAAATTATATAGAGCGACTTTTTAGTGCGTTCGATCACAATTAGATGTCTTGAAACTATTTATTTTATGTGAAATAACATTCAATGGCATTAAGGTTTGAAAGCAATTTCGGACAAATGTCCCCCGCGGCTACTTCTGACAAAACGCATTCTGTCAATCCAATTTCCGATTACTTTTTTCAAGCAATTATGGTCTTACGCTCGCAATTGTCCGAGTTATGTTGGCTTCTAAGGCGTCAATAGTTGCGACTTTATCAGCATAGAATAGAGATTTAATATAACCCCAAAGAAAATAATCTAAGGGAGTTAAATCTTATGGCATTGATCCCCAATTAACAGATCCCTCGAAATAATTTTCTCACCGCATTTTTCCTTCAATTAATTGATTGTTACGTTGGCTGTATGACATGTGGAGCGATCCTGTTGGAACCACATTTTCTCCAAATCAATACCATTCAAACTAGGAATTAAATAATCATTGATCATTGCCCTGTAAAGATCCTCATTAATGTAACAAGCTTTCCAGCTCGATTTTTGAAGAAATACGGTCCAATGATGCCAACCGCGTACAATCTGCACCATACGGTGCATTTTTCTGGATACAGTGGTAACAGTTGGATCATTTGCCGATTATTTTTACACTAAATGTGACAATTTTATTTCTTAACGTAACCGTTTAGTCAAAATTGAGCTTCATCGTTGAACAAAGTTCTGGGTTGAGTTGCAATTGATTTTGTATGCCTAGCGGTATGACATGTGGAGCGCGGAAAAACGCGTTGTGATGGTTTTGCTTCGTATGTTTTAGAACTTTTTAAAATTTATAATGGAAGAACAAGTTATCGCTGCAGTTTTTAAAAGAGAGGCTTTCCGGAACCCGAAGCATTCGTTGCATAAAAATACACATAAAGTACATGCGTTGCAAAAAACAATACAAATAAGTGCATGCGTTGCAAAAAATGTATAAAGACGTAGGAAATGAAGTTTTTAAAGGATGGTGAGTAGTGTTAAATATGTATAAAATTGCACAATATTAATATCTCGTTAAGAGAGTTTAGGTTATGAATAGAGTATAGGCAATATACATATAAACTATTTAAAATCATGATGAAGTATTTGCATTGGCTTCCATTCTAAAAAAATAGCAAAGTGAATTTCCCTTTTAATTGACATTACTTATTTACACCATCAGATTATTTTTATAATTAATCAGAAATAATTGTACAGTGATTGTGATTAAGTCCAAAAAATAACAGTGTAGTACCTTATTTAATAATTAATAGAAGTGTAGTACCTTGTGCTAATTAATAAAATAAAAAAAAATCTTAAATAAAAAGAAACATCCAAAAAGAGACATCCACATAAATTTAATGCAAGAGGGAATGTTCATTCTGTTGTTTGGGTGTTTAGTGGTAAATCTCTTCGGGTTTAGTGTTACACACCAAAGGTCTCAATAGAAGAATTGATCCATGTTGTATTTTTCACTCTACCCTCGTAAATACACAATTAACGTTTGAACAAAATAAAGTTGTTTTCTATTTTTGTCCGCTGATTGTTTAGTTTCATTGTGCGTGGTCTATATAATGGCAGGGTTCTGTCCAATCCCAAATGCGTAAAAGAAAAACATTCATTACCATAATCCGATTCCGTAAAACCAATATTAACGAACCCGTTCGGATACATATACTACCTAGATAGTAGTAATATGGATGCAATTTCTTTTTAAATTTTTACAAAAGCAAATAAATGGAAATTTTAAGGAATAAGTTATACAGGGTGACTTTTTTAGTGCGTTCGAACACAATTATATGTCTTGAAACTATTTATTTTATGTGAAATAACATTCAATAGAATTAATGTTTGAAAACAATTTCGGACAAATGTCCCTGGCGGCTACTTCTGACAAAGCGCATTCTGTTAATCCAATTTCCGATTACTTTTTTCAAGCAATTAGGTTCTTATGTTCGCAATTGTCCGAGTTATGTTGGCTTCTAAGGCGTCAGTAGTTGCTGGTTTATCCGAATTGGATTCGAACTGAATCAATCGAATTGTTCCCTCAATAAATCGATTGTTGCGTTGGCTGTATGACATATGAAGTGATCCTGTTGGAACCACATCTCTAGATCAATACCATTCAAATTAGGAATTAAATACTAATTGATCATCGCTATAATGATCTTCTTTAACGATAACGTGTTTTCCAGCTCGATTTTTAAAGAAATACGGCTCAAACTTGCGTACTATCCGCACCATATGGTGCATCTTTCTGGATACAACGGTAATTGTTGGATTATTTGGCGATTATTTTTACTCTAAATGTGGCAATGTGACCCAAAGTTCTGGGTCAAGTTGTAATTAATTTTGAACCCATTCACCCGAATATACGGCGCAAACTTTGGTCTTGCGGCTTGGGCAAGCTGAATCTTGCAAGGCACCAAACCAAGATCTTTACGCAAAATTTTCAACGTTGTCGAATAACAAAGCCTAACTTTCTGCCAATGACGCCAAATTGACAAATTTGGATCGAAGGGTACGTTTACATCAGACGCGCTTTGCTTAGAGCTTCGCGGTTTACTTACAGCCTATGGGAAAGTGTAGGAGAACGACAGCATTAGTTAAAATGATTTGTGTTCAAACCTCGCGTATGGCGTTAAGCTGAATACTTAGCCGTATGACTTGTGGAGCGCGGAAAAACACATTGTGATGGGTTGTTTGCGTGTTTAGTGGTAAATCTCTTCGGGTTTAGTGTTTCACACCAAAGGTTTTAATAGAAGAATTGATTGTTCTTTCAGTAAATCGATTATTGCGTTGGCTGTATAATATATGGAGCGGCCCCATTACAACCACATCTTCTCCAGATCAATACTATTCAAATTAGGAATTAAATACTCATTAATCATAGCTCTGTAATGATCCCCATTAACGGTACGTGTTTTTCAGCTCGACTTTTAAATAAATACGGCTCAATAATATCATCGGCGTGCTATCCGCACCATACGGTGCATTTTTCTGCATACATTGGTAATTGTTGGATTATTTGCGGATTATTTTTATTCTAAATAGAGCCATTTTGTTTCTTAACGTAACCATTTAGCTAAAAATGAGCTTCGGGTTTGGAAAAAGTTCTGGGTTAGGCCCAGAGGGTTTAAGCCAATGGGGTTTGTACCAATTAACCGAATTTACGATTCAAATGATGGTCTTGTGGCTTTAATTCTCGGGCAAGCTGGATCTTGTAAGGCTCCAGACCTTCGCAAAATGGTAAAATTTTCCACGTAGTCGAATAACAAAGCCCTTTCTACCAAAGATGACGAATTGATAAATTTGGATCTTCATCAACACTGCCAGTAACAACGGTTATAGTTTCTTAAGATAATTCGGCCAATACCTAGCTTGGTTGGGCGATTATGTGCACACGTTAAAATTCACGAAGTGCTCTATAAGTTTGGCGCACAGAACATTGATTTTGATAATAAAGTTCGACCATTTGCAAATAATGTTGACACTAGAGGCGCGCAAACTCACAGTTCGTTTTTAGACAGTCTAAAAAAATAACCCGTTATCATACCATAATCAATATTTAAAATTTAAAATAGTTTTATTTATATTAAGGTTTCTTATTATTGGAATATTAATGGTAAATTTTATTTTATTTAAGGGTTATCCAATAAGAGTGTCTTTAAAATGCGTCACAATGATAGGCATTATATTTTGAAAACAATATCCAAATGTTTTCTTTGTGCCTGGTAGAATGCCTTCTGGAGATCTTTTTCTAAGAAGCGCACTTTTGGTTTAATGTGAATAAAAATAACTGTAGAATTTTGGGCCGAATCTGAAATCTCGAACGATTTAGGAGTTACCGCTTCATTCTCAGAAAGTCACTTGATTGGTGCAGACTTAACCTGATTTTTGTTTTCAAAAATCATGAAAATTGTGTTACTGCGAATGGTGAAGAATATCTTTGGCTTGAAATGATAAAACATTTTTATTAAAACCCCCTTTAGAAACATTGCCATATAAGGATAGTTTAAATCCAATTATAGGTGGGATTATTTACTGATAAAAAAATGATAAAAAAATACAAGAGAATTTAAATGTTGATGAAAAAATGAGTGAAAATTGCATCATCGATTGTGTACTTGTTGACAGAGGTAATAGTACGGATGTTAAATATATTAGAGTCATATAAGAGGCCGGGATATACAGGGATCCATATATACAGGAGATATATAACAGGATTGTTAAGAGGGACAATAAGGATGGCAGGAAAAGAGAAAGAAAGCATGTCAATTTGAAAAACTAACTAATGGCAACTTTTGTCACCATAAATGAGGGTTGCTATTTGTGTATCTGGAATTGGCAACAATTGTTTTAATATATAAATATCAACCGTCGTACGCATATGAATATCCATAGGAGACGTGTGGGGTGAATTTGGGCCTATAATTTTAATTTAAAAAATGGTAATTGATAGATATTAATAGGACAGGAGAAAGGAAAGGAAAGGATTTACGATTAGAGGCGCATAAGCATCTAAGGCTATTTAGCGACTGGACCTACAGCTTAACGTGGGCTCCGAACCACGGTCATCAGCTATCGACAAACCCAGGCCAGCACCCCCCTCAGGCTATCAACCCTTGGTTCTGTGCCTACCCATAAGTCTATCAAGAAGCCTACCGACTGGCGAGTGACCAACGTAGAACACTTCTCAGAAGGCATCCGGCCTTACCCAGCCTTTAACTGGCGTGACTGAGGGGTAATTCGTTGTCGGATTTTACACTCTTGCCTAGAAACAATCACAGACATTTAGGTGTAGATATGTGTGGGCGTGTGTGTGTGTGTGTGTGTGTGTGTGTGTATGTGAGTGTATAAATATGTGTGTGTAGGGTAGGAAGTAAGACGGACAGAAGAATTAAAGAAAAACACCCATCCGAGCGCTGGAATCGAACCAGCTATTTTTGGATTGCCAGGCAGGCGACTAACCCACCAGACCACCGCGGCCAGCAAGGACAGGAGAAAATGACAAGTTAATAAGATCGAGGAATGCAGATATAAAAGCGCAAAGAAAAATAAAGAAACAAAAAGGGCAAGAATATCTCCAAAATATTGGGTTGATGCAAAAGTTCGAGGAGTTTTTGACGCTAGATGGCAGTGTATTGCAAAACCGTTATCTACTTAATACGTATAATATTTATATGTTATTTGTCAGCAGGAATTTTTGCGAGTACTTGGGACAAATCTTGTGTTGCTTAGTTGTGTTAATTTTCTAAGCATATAAAAACTATACTTTATTATTCAAGAAAAGGCAAGAATGGTTCGTATATACAAAATATGACATATGCTGTGTATGATGAGGTTGTTGTTGACATTGCAAGTGTCGTAAGTGGTTCAGAAAATTTTGTGAAATTAATGTTAATGTTAACGATGCATTAATGTTCTGAATGACCAGCTGAAACTGATGGCAATGAGATATTGGTACTAATTGAAAGTGATCGACATAACAACTCGAGAGATCCGATAAATGTTTCGAATTAACTAGTCAACAGTATCAAGGGCATTATGTCAAATTGAAATAGTTGGGTGCCGCATGACTTAAAAATGCATGACGGATAAAAATGTAATACACCGAACTTCTATATGTCTAATAATTCTCTATTTCTAATGATATCGATTCATTTGTTTATTCAAGCTGTTTATTACGGCTAATACAAAATAGATTGTCTATTATAAAGTTAAACATAAGAGATCGTGGAGTTAGCGCGGAGATGTTTCTTCAACCAGCGAAAAAGCCACTTTATATTGTATTTGATAGTATGTAATACTATCAAATACAATATAGTAATAGTTTACTATGTATTTGATGATACTGGAAGGAAATCGTTTATTATTATCTATTACCTAGCAACTAATTCGGATAAATATTACGCATAACTGAGTGATTTAAAGCGATGAATTGGTTGGAAGCGGTTTGAATTAGTCAACATAAAGGACATTGCGGTCCATCGAGGCAATGCTAGACCATACTTTTCTTTGGTCACCCCACAAAATTTTTACAACTTAACTTCCGTGTTTTGGTCCATCCACTGTACTCTTTGATCTTGCGCCTTCCGCTTCCATTATTTACATCACCTCAAAACTGCTCTGATTGTAAAAACTTGGAGGACTTGAACATCATCAGGATTAGTTATTTAGCCAGAAACTTTCGAACTTTTATGAACGCGGAATTGTGCGGCTGCAGGAGAGATGGAGATAGATCATCGAACACAACGTCACTTAGTATCTTGATTAAATAAAATTTGTCTTCAATTTATTTAAAAGAAAATGTGACGAACTTTTACATCAATCCAATAGAACAAATGATAGATATGAAAATAGTAAATATCATAGAAAAAAAGTTAAAGTTATGGTGAGTGCCGAAACAAGAAGCTACGGATTACTTTCATTTGAAGATGGAGGAAGATATTAAAGGTAATTAAAAACTTTTCTTAAGACCAAGACAAAGGAAGGTACAGAATTCAAGCCAAATATAAATAGAGGAGTCATGCTAAGATAAGAAAAAGGAATTATAGAAATAGAACTTAATTGTAGAATGAAGAACTGTTAATTGTAGAAAATGCTGGGGACCAGATGGAAAATCATGGAAAAGGGAGAAGCCGTGAACAGGAACAACAGTAAAATGTCAACGAAATGACAAAAATAGAAGAGGTTAAAGAAGCAGCACAAAACAATTATAAGATTTTTGTTACCAATCAAAATGTTTTTACCGATTTGTTAAATATAGTATAAAAGACCCCTAGTGAGTTTTGTCAAAAATATGAATAATATGAATAGTATAAGGCATATGGACGAGGAATGTTTACTGATTTGCTTAATTTTGTTCAACCTTTAGCATTTGCGACTGAAGAAAACAAAGGAAAAATAAGAAACAATGCGCGTTTACCTATCAGTTTGGATGTAAAGAGAGCCGGATCTTTATCATACGTCCTTTTACAACTTTTAAGTCGTTCCCCATGAAATGCATCGTGGCACGTCTTTTTTTGCAGAAAGCGTCTGGAAGGTTTATTGTTTCAAGGTCTACTAAGGCCTAACCTTCTCGAACTTCTCATTATAACTGATGATATATGAGTAGGTAATTAATTATTTTATTGAAGCTGACAAAATGAACTAAAACTAAGAAAATCACGGCATTGTCGCTCAGAAATTAAAGAATTTTTACTATTTCCTTCGATTATTATGATGTTGTTCGGAGACAATTCGTTCGAGACAAACCGTTAATAAACAATAATATTTCGGTATTTTTCAGAAAAGGCCAGATTTGTGGAAAAATAATTCTTGAATTTTGTAGTACCACAGCTAATTGTGTTAAATATTGTTTCTAGATTGTAAGTTGAAGACAATATTTACTTCATAATGTCTGTATTTAATTAGAAAGTTGAGAAGTTGATATTACTGACGTTGTTGACATTGAGAACAAATACCGCAGTACACGCTATCCATTACATTTTACATTAAGTTTTAGTTATGAAAAAACGTCCGCTTGTTGTGATATTTCTCAAGAGTGTTTAGATTTTTAGATTTAAGAGTGATTTTGCTGACAATTTTTATTAGTACATTAAACACGGATTCACTACTATATGTTAGTGATGAAGCAATAGTCCAAACCGTGGTTGAAAGCAGCTAAAAGTATGCCCAAGAAACCGAACACAGTTTTATTTTCAGAAAAGGCTAAATGGCAAAAGAATCACTGATGAATATTATGCTTCACTATAATTAAAGGATGCTATTCGCGTTAAATATCCCAATCTAGCCAAAAAGAAAGTAGTATTACACCACGATAATATGTCTATTCACAGGGTCACTGGTGTAAAGCTTCATGACCTACAGTTTGAAGTGCCTTCACATAGGCCGGATTTAGCTTGCCGCGATTACTTCATCTTCCCAGATCTGAATGAGTCATCTGAATGACCCACTGAATAAAGATTTACTTCAAATGATTTATAATCAAAGCTTAGACTTTAGCATTATATGGAGGATATTAAAAAGTTGAAGCGTAATGTATTATCTAATTGTATGATGACTAAATTGAAGAATAAAAAAACTGAGACTTATGCTTAAATTTCCACTGTATTCTAGTGGAATTAGGAATATAAATAGTGGATATTTAGACATAAGTTTCAGTTCTTCTATTTAAAATGAATTTCCATCAAGTATGGACTACCTCAGTTAAACAAATAAAAAAACTAAACCATTTTGAGTTTTCTTTACCAGGCTATGAATTTTTCGAACGATCTTTCTGAAAATTTTAATCATCCACCGATTGTAATTAGATTAAATCATCTCATTGTAATGCTAAAATAGTTAGCGAAATGAGCGTCGAGTAGTTAAAAACACTGATTTCGTGTTTTGTTGTAAACCTCTTTGAGCTGAAAATTTTGCTTTTTCGTTATTTGAACTTTTATAATTATTTTTTTTTCGCTATTCAATTTTTCAAAAGCGTTTGATTATTAAAATTCATTTTAGTATAGATTAGGTAATACAGACTTTTAGTATACATATAAAGGTTTAATTTATTTTATTTTTTATAAGAGAGGTTAGAGGTTTAATTTATTTATTTTATTGAAGAGGAGTTTTGCAATAAACGAAATAAATGAAGTATGATTGGTATCAAATCTTAATTAATGTTGAGTGATGGAAGTTGTATATGGTTAAACTTTCTACAATGAATACAATTCAAGAATTGTAGATTATACATAATGGAATTAATTGTTTTCTAGAAATATATTTTTTTGACTGTATATTAATTGTTCGACTTCGTTTTCTTCGAAATAAACTGAGTGAGAAAAAGCAACCCGCCAAGAGAGGACCACAGTCAGTTCATATTCTGCTGAATAAGTGCCTTGATGGAGCTACCGAATACCACAATTTTGAGAATGTACGGAAGTCATACTGCTTTTTAAAAAGGGTAGCATTGAAAACCTGGAAAACTATCGTCGCATTAACCTTCTCTTTCTCCTTTATACATTACTGACTAAAATAATCACAAACAGGCTAACCGCTATATTTAAATTTTATCAAGCCCCAGAGAAGGCGAAATTCATAATAAACTACAGCACTAACAATCATCTTCAAGCACTTAGATATCTCAATGAAACAAACCACTGAATAGAATATCCCGAACTATCTCGCTTTCATCGACTTTAATAAGGCATTTGATTCTATTAAAACCTCGGTAATTCTGGAGTCTCTGGACAATGCTCGAATCGACACAAACCCCCTTAAACTTTAAAAATATATCCATAACACTTCTCCAATACGAATAAGGGTTAATGACGAGTTATAAATTGATCAAGTCCAAGAAACTGTTCACTTTTGTTGTGGAGGATATCTTCAAAAGTCTGTTGCCCTGGCCAGTAACAATATTAACAGAAGAACTCAAAAATATGTTAATGGAGTTTCTCAGAACGTCAGGACCAGTGGGTTTGAAAATGAATATTGAAAAAAAAAACAAAGATAATGAGGCCAATAGAAGACAATATTTCCAAGGATAAGTGAAATAGTGGAAAAATATGTATACTTGGGACATAAAATCGAGATTGGGAAGGAGAAGTAGACCTGAGCCATATATTGAAAAATTCTAACATCTTACATATAATTCTACAAACCTAAAACAAAAAACTTACGAAAAATGCATACTCTCGGTTACAAAATATGATTTAGAGACGATGACATTGACAACGAAGAGACAAAAAAATTTACAAAAAATATCATAAGACAGAAAATATATAAAGAGCCATGTAAAAGGTTAAGGTTAGTCTCCGCGAAACATTTCCATATGAACAAATTTGACCAGACACAAACATTACGGAAACAAACGAGAAGGTGTTAAGAATTAAGTGGTAATGGGCTGGACATGCAGCTCGTCAACAGCCTGATCATCGGGATGCAAAAATTATAACATGGAGATGAAGGTTTATGACGCGAAGTAGAAAAAGACAACTGAAAAGATAGACAGACAACATAAAGAAAATAGCAGGAAAAGGATGGTTCAGACTGCTCGAAATAGAGACAGATGAAGGAGCTTGAAAAGACCTTTGTCCAGTAGTGGATTGTGGCTGATTTCATATAAAATACAACATATAGTGGTTAGTACTAGGGTGGGTGATCCTCTGAGGAGAGATCAGGCTTTTTTACTGTATTTCAACAGGCAAGAGTGTAAAATCCGACAATGAATCTCTCGGTAAATTATCGAATAGCTCCTGTATATTATTAGGGTTACGAACACAGATTAAAAGCAAAAATGCTGTATCGGTAAAATTATACTTAAATTAAATGAAATAAGTCTTAAAATCGAAATTATGTAATTATGTAAAGTAATATGATACGACGGTATACCTTTCATATGTTGTGGTGTCCATATCTGAGTTAAAATGGAACAGGTAGTCAGAATAAAACATTCAATATCAGTAAAGCGTGAAAATTGTTATTGAATGAAATTAATTTTCCAAATTACTGCTTCGGATGATTTTTTGGCGCGGATTCATTCGTTCTTATTTTTCTGGATGCAGCTGGGCATCTCAGTTATCTATACTATTTCGTATAATCTTTCTTTGCCAGACGTAGACAAAGTATGTACCATCGCTAGCTGCACATTTTTTCATTTCTCTTGAAATTTGTGGATGTCCTCCCAGAAAAACCGTACAACTTTTGAGGTGGTCCAGTCATCAAGACATTTTTCAACATCTCCGTAATTGTTCAGGTGTTTCATGGATAGTGCGTGAGATACCGATGAAAACAAGTCGTAGTCGCCAGGGGCCAAGCCTAGTGAATAGGGCGTGTGGGGCAAGAATTCCTAACCAAAATCACTTTTTCGTATCTTGTTCTGATCACTTTTCGATCAAAATAAAAGTTTTTTTTATCCTGAGAAAGCAAAATTTCGCACATCGTTTTTCGCTTTACTATCTATCTGTCGTTCAGTTGATGTGGTTTCCATTTTTTTCTTTCCATGATATGTAGATGATCATAAATGGTTCGACGATCAGCATTTAACCTCTCTGCCATTTGTTGTTGAGTTTGCATATCCGTCTTTTTCCAGCAATTTTTGCAATTCGAAATCTTTAGTTTTTTTGATTGACCTGAGCATTGTTTTGAATAGTTTAAATCAGGGGTCTCCAAACTACGGCCCGCGGGTCAAATCCGGCACACGACTAGCGAATTTAGCAAGCGTGTGCTTGTTTAGGGCGCGTACTCAGCCACCAGTTTAGAAATTATAAATAATGGCAGGAAAATTAAAACGGTTTTGGTTCTTGGAACTTACTGGAGTAATCAGTATGGTGCTAAGGCTGTAAAGTTTGGAGAGCCCTGGTTTAAATTATTGATTGATTTGTCCGTTACTTTGTGATAGTTCGTTTTTTAAAAAGGAATAAAACAATTTTTTACTTTGTTATCTATCACTTTTATTTTTAAACAAAATTTGTGTGACTATAATTTCGAGAAACGACTTTATATGCTCAAACATTACTTTAAAACTAACGTTTTACAGGTATGGGGTTACAGGTTATGTTAAACCTTAGTTTTAAAGTAGTGTTTGAGAATGTAAAGTCGTTTTACGAAATTATAGTCACACAAATTTTGTTTAAAAATAACAGTGATAGATAACAAAGTAATAAATAACCCCTGGTTTAAATAAACGCCCACAAGTGTCTTGTATTGGGGTATTGTCAACATAAGTTTGCACAAGTAACCGACGGGTTTTACAACCGAGTTGTTTTCTAAAGCCTTTTTTTTAGAATTACCATATTAACGAACATTCCTAGTTAGTGAGGTTCGTTTCAATGTTTATGTAACGATGTTTAAAAAATCATCCCAATCAGTATCCAAATTTGGACGAGGACGTGATATTTACTGCCTACTCCCCAGAGTTCACAACACGCAAGAGTCCAACTCTCCAAGTCCAGTTGGACTCTTCAGTTGAAGCGGACATTACTTGAAAATGCCAAATGAGATTTTGGCGAAACGTCGTGACTCTTCACAGAATCAACAGATACGACACCCGGAATGATTTAGAAATATTATCTACCATCCGCAAAAATATTAGATGTAACATATATAATGTAACATATTAAATCCATCGAATAATATTTCTATTATATAAACCTAACTGTTTGGTTAAATTCTTGTCCAGCGATCTGCTTCACTCTACACTAATCACTTTTATCATGTGGCAAATATACGCTCAGAATAAAATCTAAGCACTTTCACTGTCACTACTCTAATTCGAACGATCTTAGTTTCTTCAGCCAACGAATAAGTCCCTTGTTTTTTAGTAGCGAGATCATTTCGACATTTTCAAAGCTTCCCAGCCTCTGGTGTTTGCTTGTAAACCCTTTGATCTTACTTTCTACTATAAGCACTTCCAGGTCTCGATGGATGTATTCATTTCGGATGTAACACGGGTGTTAACAATGCTGCGAAGTATTATATTTAATTTTGAAACATCTCAATGATGGATGCCATAACTCTATATAGGGTTCAGGATTCTTGTCGAAAAATGGCTTCATGGCTGGACCATCTTAAAAAATGTGCGATTTTTTTGGTAGGGCATCCACAAATAGTCAAAGGGATGGGGAAAAAACAAAAAACAAAAAAAACACTTTTAACAGTCACAACCTGGTAGTGTACAAGCACAATTATCCCTTGATAGATTGTTCTATTTTTAGTTTGTTGTTCAAAGGTTTTTAATTAATTTATGATGAAACACATAATTTCTTTGTTTATATGTTATATTGTATTACATTAATAATACAAGATACATTAATTTAGATAGAATATACTACGTTTTTTTATTATGTTGAATAAGTGGACATTAATATGCCTCGTTTACGAACAACGAAAGTGAATCTCTGAAAAGTGAATCTGTCCCATTAAATCCAGTTTCGTTCCCTTCGATCACACCGATCCGTACTCAACACAGAAGCCAACAACCGGTGAAATTTATCGGTTTCGTCTGCAACTCGGACGGATGCATTCCGGTTCGTGGAGCCGTTTCCACGCAAAAAATCTCCGTGCGATTTTCGGACACTTGACCGCACTATGAAATATTTATGCCACGCGGGGCCACATCTTATCCCGCTTCTGTTTTTTTTTTCGCTTTTATTTTCGATCGAAATGGATCGTCGTTTGTTCATTATGAGGAATTCTTGTTTAGCTTTTGTTTTACTTTATAGACGGTATTGGTTTAATCATGAGTATTTTGGAACTAATATTATTTTTGTATTTGTCGCTATGTAGAGCAATATTTAAATATTTTAATACATAGTTGCATTATAACAGTTTAATATAAACATATTGTAAAAATATTCCTTTCCTTCTAACCAACTTCGAGTGTTCTTTCTGATCCTCCATACTTCTCTGATTCTTTTTCCGTGAATTTCCTTTCTCTCCTCCGCCCACTTTGTTCCTGATCTCCTCGAAACTTCGCTCTCTGATGCAACGTTCTACATATGTATTTTGTTTCTGTACGTTCTTCTATCCTCAATCTCTGTCCGACCCATTTGTGCTTTTCCCAGATCAGCTCTGACTTGTGTGCTCCATGGTTCTGTTGACTTGACTCCTTGTATGTATGTAATTCTGTTGGTCTTGTCGGTGGGAGTTTACTGATATGTCCATAAAATTTGAACCTTCTTTTTCTTATGTCCGCCGCTACTTTGGACATTCTCTCTATTATCTTTCGAGAATATAGTCTGTATCCTTCCTCTGTCAGTTTTGGGCCGAGAATTTTCCTCATAATTTTGCGTTCTTGTTTTAGTATGTTTTCTATACCGCTTTTTGTATGAGGTGTAAGTGTCTCGGTTGCGTATAGTACCTCTGGTTTGATTACTGTGTTGTAGTGTCTAATTTTTGAGTGTGTGCATAGGCATTTCTTATTGTAAATATTGTGTGTCTTGGCGGAGGCCATCTTCATTTTCTGTAATCGAGTCTTCTGAGCTATCTTCTCTCCTCCTGTGGGTTCGAGGATCTCGCCCAGGTATTTGAAGCGAGTGACCCTATTTATTTTGCCGCATTTGGTGTTCAAATTTTAGACATCTAATTTTGAGCAGAATAATTCGGTATTTTGAAAGAAGATTTGTAGGCCGACTTTCTCTGGACATTCCTTCAGGACTTCGATCTGTTTGGTTTCCCTTTTTTCATTGTCGAGTATGGCGAGTTCGTCTGCGAAGGCCAGACATGATATTTCTATATTATTTTTGGATCGTCCGAGTCGTATTGGTTTCCAGTGTCCTTGATTTTTCAGTTCCTTTTCCCATTCCCTTATGACTTTGTCCAGGACCAGGTTGAAGAGGAGTGGGGATAACCCATCTCCTTGGCGTACCCCAGTTTTAATCAGGAAGGGTTTGGAAATTTCTCCCATAAATTTCACTTTAGAGGTTGTGTGAGTCAGTGTCTGCTTGATCAATCGTAGTGTTTTGGGGTCGAGTCTTTGTTCTTCTAGGATGTTGAACAGAGATTTTTCGGTCGATGCAGTAGTATGCTTTCTTGAAGTCTACGAAAGTGCAGATGATTGTGGGACGTTCCTGATAGCTTTGTATATCAGTATTGATTTTAAGTTAAATATTTGTTCAATGCATGAGCGACCAGGGCGAAAGCCTGCCTGGTACTCGCCAATTTTGTGTTCCAATTAATTGTTCTTGTGTTCTCTGAAGAAGGTATGCTGAGATGATTTTGTAAGTGACTTGTAGTAAGGATATGTAGTTGTTCACATCTGTTCTGTCTCCTTTCTTGTGCAGCGGGTGGATAAGAGCACATTTCCATTCATCTGGTAATTTTTTTGTTTGCCAAATATTCGTGATAATTTGCCTAAGTTCCTGCAATGAATTTGGTCCGAGGTTTTTCAATAGTTCCGCGGTGATACCATCTTCACCGGATGACCTGTTATTCTTTAGTTTGCGTATGTGCCTGTGGATTCTTCTTGTGTTGGTGCTGGTGATTCTGAGTGGGGATGGATATAATTTTCTTTGGGGAATCTTGTGTCGTGTTCAGGAGACCCAGCCATGCTTTGCTGTAGTTAAGTTTTACTTTGAATTATATTGCAGTAAAGTATTCAATACTGTCAAGTCATTATTTACGAATAAAGACGAAAACGTTGTAGCCGATATAAAAACTCATGGGATTGAGATCTGAACCTTTGGTCATAATTTGGAAGCGATTGATAAAAATTGTCGTAGAGTTGATATTAAGCATAAATCAACATAAAATGTTGAATTTTATATTTTTTTCATCTCATATTCAAGTATATTTTGTAATAAATGAGTAATTTACAAAGTTCTTATTTGATAACATATAACAATTAATTTTATAAATGAGGTAGGTAGCGTAGATTATTTATTATTTTTAATAATTATATTTATCATTTTTAATTATAAAATTTTTCAGTTTTAATTTAATTCAGCGCTAATCGGTGCACAATATTCTTGGTTGACCTATCTCTTGCTAGCATAAATAGATTCGATGGCTTTCCCACACGTGAGCATGCAACATATAGTTGGGAAATGGGAAAAACAAATAGTTGGGAAATGGGGCCCATGGGAAAAACATGGATTTTCCAAGTCTAAGCCTCAACTGGACATTGTTTGGCCTTGAGACTTATTTAGGGTCATGGTGAAAGCTAAACGAATTGGAAACTGAAGCCTTTTGAATGGTATCGCAGATTCTGACGGTATCAATGGAATACGTGGCAACAGCACCATTTCTCCTTTAAGCTTTCCACTCAATATGGTTGCTTCAAGAATATTTTCTGTGATCTTTTTGATGACCAAACGTGTACCGTTGCATAATTGAGGTGGATTCAAATTACGCAGAAGAATACTAGGTGAACCAATCTTCAACCGAATATTATGTGGTGGCATTCCGGGCATATCCCGAGAATTTAAAAATTTAATTGGAAAATTTACACTTTCGTTTTCATCAAGAACAGGCGATTGATTTAAAAGACATCAGATTACCTGGCAACAACTATTGTATCGGGAAGTTAATTTCGTCAACATTAACATTTTCGGCTGCCAAAATAGCCCGATTACTGAGCCAGTTATGATCCAAGTGATTATTTTGTATGCCCGGGAAGATACTCTCAATTAATTATTTTTTTTGTCAGAACAATAGTGCAGAAAGTGTCTGGCAATTTAAAGCATTGCGTATTTGGTTGCAGTTCTATTCTACCGTTTCCATTATCTAGCAATTGTTCGGAAAATATTTGTGCCGATGGATCATTTTGCAATCGTATGCGCATGTTTATGTCAATCGAAGTGTTTCGATACTTCGCCATAAGAACGATTGTTTTAAACATGCGTTAATCTCATCGGTGAAAGTAGAGCGAGGAATGAGCTGTAAGGTTTGTAGGAAATCACCAGACAGTAGTAGGACAGCACCAGCAAAAGTTTATCGTTGCCGTTTAAATTTTGCATAGTTCTGTGCAAAGCTTAGAGTGAATGTTTGTGAGCTATAGTGCAGTTATATCAGATTATGCTTGAATTTTTTCGCAACACTGCAGCTGTTCCCCTATTCACCCGCCATCTAGCAAAGTGGTAGCTATGCCTAACGATGTAACTGCCAATACAATTTTCTGTTGCGACCGTATCTTGGCAATAATCAACGATATTAAAAATGTCTTACCGATTCTACCTGGGGTACGTCCAAGAAAAAAAAAGCCACCTTGTTCAGCATCAACAGTCAGCATAATCCGATTATAAATATTTTTTTGTTCAGCTGTCAGTAATGGCTCACTATTCGCGACAATTGCAGTTAAATTACCATGGTCATATTGTTTTTCTCGTTGTAAATCATTGTTAACTAAATCGGTAGCGGGGCGATCAGGTGATGGTATACCATAATGATTAAGTGGTAAATTTGAAATTAAAATACATAAATCCTCGATCAACACTAACGCTTCATTATACATCTCTGGCGTGTAATCTTTATTTGAACAGTGGTCTGTTTGTCTAATTCGTTGCAATATGTCTTCAGTCACACAATTTTTGTATTTTTCCCACAAAGTCGATGCTTCTGGTGGATAACATGTCAAAATAATTGCAAACAGTTGACGAATGTTATTCGGCATTGATTATTGCATTATTATTATTTTAAATAAATATTATATACAACAAAATTAAGTATTACTTACACATTTTCAATTGGAAAAAAAATTAAAAGACGAAATCAAAATTATGTAAAAATTTGGTAAGTTATTTTTTAGTTAAAAATAACAGGGAACAAAATCATACAAAGAACAATTGAAATTGAATGAAAAAATAATGCACCAAAAATTGAAAAAGCAAGGTTATATCGTAAGTAAATTTTGAACACACGTGTGACGTGAAATGAATTGTAGCATAAATGAAACGTTTGGACTCTCAACACGGCGCCATCTATTAGATACTAAAGAGTTGAAGCGTTCTGTCGATAACCTAACTTGCACCGCCCTCTGTTAGAAACTTTTGGAATTCACACATAATTACAACTCTTTGTCATATAATAAACAAATAATTTGCAATACAAAATATTGCGACTATAAATTGAGATAAAAACTATCTCTCAAGTTGGACCAAACTGCACACGGTGTGCAAAATTTCATTAAAATCAGTTCAGTAGTTTAGGAGTTCATCCAAGAAAAACAACGTGACATGAAATTTTTTTATATAAAGATTTAGAAGCAAACTAGCGGGAAGACCTGCCCCAAGGCAGAGGGTGCTAAGAATCACCGGGTTAGATCAAGCTGCCACTGGACTTTTAACATACATTGGGATATTATTAGGCTCTGTGAAACATGAAGAAAATGAGAAGAGTTAATCAAACTAGAACCAACTGATCACGTACTCTACACCCGAGGTACGGAAAATGGACGATGTGGTGGAATCGGATTCGTCATCAATCGGAAGCTGAAAGACAGTGTAGTTAAATATGAAAGTATATCTGACCGATTAGACCAATGCGTCATTCAGTTGAATAAAAAGTTTAAGTTTCAAATCGTCCAAGCTTATGCACCAACTATAAGTCACAGAGATGAGGAAATTGAGGAATTTTATGACGATGTAGCCCAACTGTTAGACAAACAGAGGTGTAGGTATAAAATCCTAATGGGTGACTTTAATGCCAGAATCGGTATAGAACTGGTGAAAATGCAACTGGCTCAAATGGAAATGGCGAGCGGGACAATAGAGGTGACAGGCTGGTTGACTTTGCTGAAGGAGAAGAATTCTATATTATGAATTCGTTTTATAAGAAAAAGATCAACAGAAAATGGACATGGAAAAGTCCATCTGGACTCACCAGCGAAATTGATTACATCATGTCAAACGATAAAGCAATATTTTGCAATTGTACTGTCCTTAACCATTTTAATGTGGGAAGTGATCACCGAATCGGACGAGCAAAGACTAGGATATACTGCCGAAAAGAACGCGAAAAAATAATAAGATCAAAAGGTGGTAAAGTGAATTCTGGGAAGCTGCTGGAGAGGGGCAGAGATTTTGAGGTTGCTTTGTCGAGCCGCTTTGCTGTGTTACAAGACTCAGAGGAGATGGAAATTACAGACCAATATAAAGAAATCGCCACCAATATGCTTAAAACGGCGGCTTCAATAGCAGAAGAAGATAAATGTTTAAAAGAGTCAAAAAAATTCAGTGAGACCATTAATTTAATGAAAAAACGCCGGACAATGAAGGATGCAGACAGTCCCTTTGGTAGGTTCTAGTACGTTGAGCTTTGCAAAACTATAAGAAAACGTATTCGAGAAGAAATGCGCCGATTTAACATTCAACAGATTCAACATTCAGTGCAAAAAACTCTGGAAGAAAACAGGGGAATTGACAAAGCTAAGCAGAAACTGAGAAGGAAAAGGACACAAATGTTTTCCTTAATTCGTAAGGATTGTACAATATGCAGGAAACGGACGGAAATGTTAGAGGTTGTCCGAAGATTTTATTCAAAGTTATATGAGAACCAGAATCAGACAAGAACAGCAATGCCTACTGAAGAACAAATGCCGGATATCCTGGTGGAGGAAGTGACAAAGGCTATAGACTCGATGAAAAATGGCAAGGCTCCAGGGGAGGATGGTATAACGGTAGAGATATTAAAAGCTGGTGGTCGGACCTTACATAAAACACTGGCAAGATTATACACAAAATGCCTCAAACAACAAGAAGTACCCAGCTTATGGGAAAATGCAGGAGTGATTCTTTTACATAAGAAAGGAGCACGGGAAGATTTAAAGGACTACCGTCCAATAAGCCTCCTATCAGTGGTATACAAAGTTTTCACCAAGATAATATCCAAAAGAATACTAAGAGAACTTAATGACGCCCAACCAAGGGAGCACGCAGGATTCAGAAGTGGATTCAGTACATTGGATCATATCCAGGTTCTACAGCAGGTCATAGAAAAACACAACGAATACACTATACCACTGTACTTAGCATTTATCGATTATGAAAAAGCATTTGATTCAATCTCTTATTTTGCTTAATCAAGGTGTAGAGAAAGCCTATGTAAACCTACTAGGATCGATATATGATGAAGCTACCGCGACAGTTCCCCTTGACGATCTTGAGGTGAGAATAAATGTAGAGCGGGGCATACGGCAGGGGGACGCAATATCGCCTCTTCTTTTCTCAGCCTGCCTAGAAGAAGTATTCCGTAAACTGGATTGGGAACAAGATGGAATAAGGATTAATGATGCGTACTTAAATCATCTTAGATACGCAGATGATATCGTTCTTCTTTCACAAGACCCAGATGAGCTGCAAAGACACATACAATAATTGCAAAGGGCTGGGGAAACATTTGGCTTGAAAATAAACCAGAAGAAGAGTCAGGTCATATCCAATAAATTTGCTGAGGACAAAAGGATTTCTATTTTAGGAACGGATTTGGAAGTTGGGGATCACTATATATATATTGGGCAAAGGGTTTCAATGGAAGGGGACATCGACCGGGAGGTGGAACGACCCGTTAAATGTGGCTGGCAGGCATTTGGCAGGCTCAACATAGTGTTTAAGAGCAAACTACCACTTTGTCTGAAAATGAAAGTCTTTGATCAGTGGGTCCTGCACGCTATGATATACGGAAATGAGACCTGGACACTCACATCACAGTTAGTTCAAAAACTTCGAGTAGCACAGAGGGGAATGGAAAGATGTATGCTTGGCATTACTAGACGGGATAGAAAGACCTGCACGTGGATCAGAGAACAAACGAAAGTGAATGACATCATTGGAAAAATAAAGCAATTGAAATAGAAGTGGGCAGGCCATGTAGCGAGGCGATGGGAAGAAAGATGGACCAGGGCGATCCTGGACTGGATACCGTTTGATCGCAAATGTCCACGGAGAAGACCAAAAACACAATGGACTGATGATATTATTAAGTATATTGGACCCGAATGACAAAGGAAAGTTCAGGACCGCGAGAGTTGGAAGCATGCTGAAGCGGCCTTCATCCTGCAGTGGATTGATACGGGTTGATGATGATGATGATGATGATGATGTATATGATAACACTCAATTCTTACAGAGATACAGGGGTAAACAAAAATTAAAATGTTTAAGATTTTTTAAATATTACTTTTATAATAAATAGTTAGGCTACGTTTTGTAGCCTAACTATGTATTTTCAAAGATACCCGCCATTTACTTCCAAACACTTGTCAGCTCTCTTTTGAACCATTCGAGTAATGCATCTCTAGTGTCTACTTTAGTTGCATATACCAAAAATTTTACCCACCCCTAAAAACAATAATCTAGTGGATTAAGGTCTGGACATCTATCTGGCCAATTCTGCGGGCCACCTCGTTGGGAAGTTGTTGTTTAAGAATGTTCGTACTTGTAAGCTATAGTGTGCAGAGGCTCCATCATATATTCTAATTAAATGTTTTGTCGTACATTAAGTGGAACATTTTCTAACAAGTTTTTCAAATGATTCCTTAAGAAATTTAGGTAAACTTTTACTGTGAGATGACGAATATGAATGGACCGATTAATTATTTATTTAGCATACCATACCACACATTAATGCTAAATCGATGTTGAAACTTATGTTCAGACCTAGAGTGAGGGTTTTTATCGGACCATCGATATTCATTATGAAGATTATTTATGACATCATGAGTGAACTGGGCTTTTTGGGTGAACAGAACATTCATATTGTATAATCTCCGATTTGAATTTATCCAGTTACAAAACTGGGTTCTTAACACAAAATCACCATCCTGCAAATGTTGCACTGATTTTAAATGAAATGGATATAAACAATTCATGTCCTCCAAGCAGACAATTGTGTCATTTGGCAAATATCTGCAATCGGCCTTGTACTTACGCATGGATTATTTTCAACGATGTCAAGGATTGCCTCTCTTGTTCAGGATCAAGTTTCAATTGCCCTTCAGATATAATTCTCGCACTTGAAAACGTACTAGATCCTCCAGTGATAAAATCTTGTTCAAAAACCCTTCTATCTCCGTGTCGGGAGACGACGCTGATATTTGTAGAGTGCGATTTGAGCTTCCATTACAAAAGTCATAAACAAATAATATATTAGCATATTCACGATGAGAGAATAACGAAGGCATAATGAAATCAGTGAAATAACCTTAAAACAATTTGCTAACGACAAACTAATAATTAACTAGTATAAACAATGGTTGTTTAGCAGTAAAAAAAAAGTACAGGTATATTTTCTCACTTTGTATTACACTTGCCATCCATAAAAATATTTATCCCTGGAACTATGTACAGTTCAGAATAGGACCCATGTTTATTTATAGAAATTATTATATTTATTTTTGGTTCTTAAACATGTAGCTGAAATATTGATATTTCCTCTTGAATCACAGTAACGGGCTCTATTTGGCCTCTATATATATATATATATATATATATATATATATATATATATATATATATATATATATATATATATATATATAACAAGAAAATGAACATGAAAACATATGAACATGAAAATATGGTTATAAAAATAAAGCCATAAAATTTATAAAGCAATAAATATTGTTTCCTTACATTTTGTTGTTAATTAATCGATACGTTTTGTTTATTTCAAGCGTTGAAATTAAAAAATAAATAAAACCAAACTTGGCCGAATAATAATTTTGTTAGAAATGGGTTGCATACTGCAACACTTGCATGTAAAAATCTGATCGGTACGTTCTTAAAATGCATTGTTATGGGATATCTTATATTATGATCAGTACTAGTATGATCAGTACATAGTGTGATTTTAAATAAAATATAGTTTAAGGAAAGGAAATCAAGAGAATTCTTATAATAAATTTATTTTGTATATTGTGTATTATGTTGTATTGTCTGTATTTCTTTTAGTTTTAGTTCGTGCATTTCCTGGTTCCTGTTTATTTCCATTATCTTTAGATCTCTCTTCTTCTACTTCAAGTTGTATTGAAACAGGAGCCATCTCTAAATAATTGAGGCACATGATGACTGGTCAGTAATACTTTTTCATGAAATTCTCCTGCTGTGCTGCCGAAATATATTCATTTGAATGGAGTAATAAATAAACAAAACTGCTGATTTGAGCATCAGAAAATATCCATGAATTGCACCAGAAACTACAACATAGTTCAAAAACAACGGAACAACGATGTAGAGTCCGAATAACCGTTGATTCAGCTTATTACGTAATCAGGTTTAAAAACTTTTTAAACCAAAACTTCGCAGATGAGAAATCAACAGAAAGGATGCTGCTTCAATAAGATAGAGCCACTGCTCATAGGAACAGAACTTCCGTGAATGTCGTTCGAGCTGCAATCCTTAATCGAACAATTTCTCTTATTGCCTCCTCGCTCAGCAGGCATTTCCATTTGAAATTTTTATCTTTGATGGTATTTAAAATAACGAGGATATGAACCCTTGAAAACTAGAAAAAAAAATCGATGAAGAAACGTTAGGAAAAGTGAAGGTAAAGTTTAGAGTACCTGTTCATGAAAATAACCATCACGATAATGACATTATTTTACGTACTTAAGCATTGGAAATTACATGTTTTATTAATTATTATTATGTTAATATTTCCCTTAGAAATACTGTCCTCATATTTCCTTAAAAAATGTCGGTCTCCCATGGATCAACCTGTACAATGGCAATGATAATACAGGTGTGTCGTGTACGTATAGTTGAATCATTGAACGTGGATAAAATTCTTTTTCGTGATTTTTTCGAGTTAGTTCCTTCCAGAAACTCATACATGGTACTCCAGCAGTAATCAGCCATCATGAGTTAATCATCATGTTCAGTGTAAGAGCCAAGGTTTTCCGAAAATTTGTCAAAATGATTGTGGAGGTAGTAAACTTTGATATTCATATTACATTTTAGCTTTATGAAATTTTCCAGGTGGACGAAGGAGAGAAAGAGAATCATCCACCGATAAAGAATGAGAGAGGCGTGGAAGATCAGAAGGAACATTTTTTTCGTCATTTTGGTCTATGATAATGGGCTATGGTCGATTTGGTGATGCTTAGCATGTCTTTGGGTCTGAAGCATATATATATATATATATATATATATATATATATATATATATATATATATATATATATATATATATATATATATATATATATATATATACCTGATGAAGCCTGAGAACTAGTTCGAATCAGGAAATTTCCTCGATATATGATTAAAAAGGAAACATTTTTAGGCAAGGCTTTGAAATACTGTTTTGTTAGTCCCAATTTTATGTGTAATGGAGGCAAATTCATTTTCTCTCTGGTAATTAACGCTGGATTTATGATATTTTGTTTCCTAATTGCCAAGTCTTTTCTTTTAGGTCTGCTATCCCACAAACAGAGACAACATTGATATTTCGTGCCGCTTTGTTGACCCAAAAAAAATTACCATTTATAAATCAACGCATTTAACCCAATTATGATCATAGTACTTTGAGTTTTGCCATTACAAGAGATGTGGTTTCATATCATGCCTTTGCCTTTAATTTAGTGGAATAACCAATGGAAACAGCACAATGCTTATTACCATTATGTTGCAATACATATTTCAATCTCTGCTTAGAACTCCATTAAATTGGCTGGTAGTTCAAGAAACCCATTATTGAAAAAAGACCACCGACATCATTACAAAAACCAACATCCTTTTCTGAGCAAAAAAACGGCAGTTCTTTTTCTCGAGTACGATAACATATTATTTTAGTACCTGGAGATAGTAAAGTCCTCTCTTTGAGTCTGGATGCTAACAATTCTGATCTTTCTTTTGAAAGGTCGAGGTCTCTAATAAGGTCTTAACGACGTACCTTCAAAAGTATCACTTTTTTCGCTAGTACAAGCTTACCTATCTTCAGATGTACTGTATCTGAAAGATGAGATAGGCCACGAAAAGTTGGAACAGGGACGTAATACCATGTACCTGGACTCAGCAAAAATATCAGTCATCGTGGTGATTTTTTGGTACCCTCCAAATCATAGGCACACCAAACTTCTTATCTTAAATGTGCACTACACATTTTACAAACATTGTTTGAAATCCATGGTTTATCAACGTCTTTGATTTTCAAATTAAAGTAAGCGAAATATGCATTTTGCACGAATTCGGATGTAGGTTTTCGAAACTCTTTCACCGTATGCACGCCATTAACCTAACAAATAGAGTTCGGGTCCTTTAAACAGGCTCATTTTGACGATGATATCTTCCAGGTAGTATGTACTAACTTTTTTAATTAAACAGACAACAAAAATAAACAAGTTAAATGGCTACTGAGAAGAACTAAAATTACATTTAAGTTTCAGGGGTATCATTTTTTTTTTAATTTCATGATCTGGGTGGCTATTCGCTTACTAATTCGGGAAATAACCACGAAACTTGCAATAAATCGATTATTTGGTGAGGGGTGTATCAAGTCGCCCCGTCTTGTTGGAAGAAAATATTGTTTATATCCACATTTATGAGTTAATACGAAATATATACTGTTAGCATATTGCTATAGCGTTCGCCATACGGCACCTGATGGTAACACACGGTAACGTGATACCACCCGTGACGTGATACCACACGTAACATGATTTTCATCCCATTAAGCCATTCCACAAACCCATTAAGCCAGAAGTTCGTTTCATCAGAAAAGATTTTTTTCCTCGAAGTGAGATTCGCTTGCCAATTGCTTTAGAGTCCAATTCGAAAATGTTGGTCGGAGACAATGATCAACTGGTTTTAGTTGTTGAGTCAATTGAACTTTACAAGTTTTACTTTACGAAGACCATAATACAACATTTTCCACGTAGTAGTCTGTGAATAACCGGTTGAGTTTCTTACAATTACATAGACAATACATGAAATAGACAAATCTGGATCTTCTTTTACATCAGCGATGTATCTCAATGATCGAGGGGTCCTACGACGCATCTTCTCGCTCATCTGCAACTGAGCCAGTTCATACCAATTTTTGGACGAGACGGTAATTTTTCACGATACGGTTGATCGACTATGTTGACTATAAATTTCATGCCAAGCTCGAAAACTCTGGTGATCTGAACACGCATTTGATGGTAGATACAAACAATTTCTATGCCATGCTGAATAGTGTATCTTTGGTTGTTGAATTGACACAATGAGCTGTAACACAACAGTCTATGAGTGACATTTACATTTCATACAGTGTTGCCACTATTACGTTTCAAACTTCTGACACTCTTATTGGAAACCTTTATATAATAGTGAATTGATTCTATAATTTTTTAATTTGCAAGTAAGTGTTTGTAAAAATACTTAAAGGCACGTATTTAACAATTACGGTTTAATTATTATTGCAAAACAATATTCACTTATTTTTGAGATGTTACTGATAATATATTTTCAAACTGTTAATTTTCTAAGAAATTATAATGATATTTTGATAAAGTTATAATATTAATTATATCAAATCAATGTTAAAATAAGTAATTGTTTTCATAGAAGTTGTTTATATTAATCTTAAAATAATAGTTATTAATATTAATTTATGTACTGTTGTTACCTTTCATGTTTTACTACAATCAATTCTTATGCAAATTAACTACATTTTAAATAGGGGCAGACAATGCGCAACTTCTTGCTTTGAAACAGTTGATGACGCATCGCCCAATCCACGGCTCGCTAACCTAACGAACAACAGTGCGACAAAAGAATTGATTTACGATGATGTCCAGGTTTTTTAACCGGTTGAGATTAACCTGCGGCTTGATTAGCTCTTACCAGAGTGATTTACTTGAAACAGCTTCAAGACCAGAAATCTTATTAGTGTTAAGCGGTACTTGGAGACGACAATTTGTATATATTTTTGTTTTACCGACACTACCAATTAAGCTAGTAGCGTGTACTTTTCTTTAGAAAAAAAAATTATTAGAAAAAATAATGTTAAATTTGAATAAAATATCCATATAGCACTCAGGTTACACTGTAAATATGTTAGATGAACTCGAAGAGATTTACCACTAACTATCGAATCACTTTCTTTAAAGTTCTCGACGCACGTTTCGCTAACGGTAGTACGCTTCATAGGTAGTAGGTTAGCTGTTAGGGTTCTCATAAATAGAACGTAGTGTTGGTTTAGAATTAGATTAAATCATCTCCTCATAATGCTAACATGGTTAACGAAATGTACGTCGAGAAATTAAAAAAAACTGATTCGGTGTTTAGTGGTAAATCTCTTCGAGTTTAGTGTTTCACACCGAAGGTTCCAATAGAAAACTTGATGTTAGATAAAGTTTAATTATTTTGATCCTTTGACAAAATCTTTTCACTACTTTTTAATTTCTTCTGTTTTATTGCAACTTTTGAGTTTTTGCAGTTAACTTCTTGAACTGATGAAAAAAAGCATAACATTTATCAACATAACCAATTTATTTAACCAACGACAAATAAAAATGTATAATTTGGACGCTTCTCTGGTTAGAGGAGAAAAAAAAGTAAGATACAGTATAAAACCGTAATCTCTAATACCCTTTTTTGAAGATAAAAAGGAGAAATAAGACATTGTAAAAAGTCTCATTGAATTAGCGAATCATCAATCTCAAATTAAATATGAAACAATTCGCCTTGAATACTTTGTATCAACGTAAAAAACATTAATTATATCTATTAAGTCTTGTATGATCCTGTAAAAATTATTCTGTTAATCATCCTCCATATCCACCTGATTTAGCTCCAACTAATTATTATCAAATATTTTACGGAAATTTAGGAATCATTGAAAATACGAAAATTTACAGTAAACTGCATGATATTTAATACTATGGAACCGTGGTTTGCAGTGATGCATAAACATTTTTTTCTAAATAAATAGAGTTGAAAGTCAATTATATTGAATAAAATAGTATAGTAATCTCTCATCAACCGCGGGGATCCGCGGCGGATCCGGAACGTATAGAGAGCCGCGGTTGGCGAGCGATTTTCTGAAATACATATGAACATATGTATATAATAGTGTGTGAATAATTAAGGCACTACAAATATATATATATATATATATATATATATATATATATATATATATATATATATATATATATATATATATATATATATATATATATATATATATATATATATATATATATATATGAACAATGGTTAGTTGCTTGACCGGGAGGAAGCCCCACCCATCCCTTTTATTGGAGGGCATATGTTTTGTCTGTTGGTGGTTAGACTCATCAGGGGGTACTGACATATGCTCTCTGGCCAAGAATAGGGAGTCCTTCTCCGCAATCAAACAACCCATATTTTCGCCGACTTCTCATCGGATGGTTTATACATGGAGTTCCTTGATTTCTTGAGTATATGTCGGTACCTTTATGAGTCTAACCACCGACAGACGAAACATGTGCCCTCCAATGTAAGGAATTGTGTGGGGCTTCTTCCCGGTCAAGCAACTAACCATTGCCCATTATGGCGGAGACACAGGTTATTGTGCGTTCCACATGAGATTGTGGAACCCAACGGTCGGGGGTGAATAACTCCTGATTATTGCTGTCATATTGGACGCAGTCCAAAGAAATAAAAAAACTCCACATATATATATATATATATATATATATATATATATATATATATATATATATATATATATTATATATATATATATATATATATATATATATATATATATATATATATATATATATATATATATATATATATATATATTTGCGTGTGTATGTATGAATTCTATATTATAAATATGTAGGTACGTATTAATTTTGTTATAAAGGTAAAACTTATTTTCGGAAATAATGTAAAATTGTTGGCTGTTTCATTTTTTTTGTGAACTCATTTTGGATCTCCCTATAAGGTTGTAGAAGCCCATTCCAAACGATATGAAATCTTCAGGCTCCTTTCTAGTAAAAGGTCTTTATCACAGACCAAATGTTGCAACTGTTGTGAGGTTAATAACATTTTTTGTAAACTACTTAAAGTTAGGGATGTAGTAGTCATTTTAGTAGTTGTTGCCTCGTCGGGAATCTCATCGTCTGTATTGCTTTCGACATCCGATGTATCTTCCAGAATTTCAAGAAGTTCTGATTCTGAAAGTTCATTTTCGTGAGAAGCAATAACTTATTCAACGTCACTTGGTTGCAACTCGTTGAAATCATTGCCATAAATTTGGTGTAAGATTTTTACAATGTCTTCAATTTCTGCTGCTTTGGCAGGATAAACATTCTTCAACAGGAATTCAATGTTGATCAACATAACTCATCTACTGCTTCTTTGATAAATTTTATACAATGGGCGATATTAAAAGCTTTCCAACTCTCAGTAAAAGTGTAAACATGATTTTGTTCAATGCTATTCAATAGATTACTAAAAGTTCGCTTGACATAATATCTTTTAAACGCTGCCATTATTCCCTGATGTAATGGTTGTATTAGTGATGTTTAGATCAGCAAACTTTAGTGATTCAGAATGGCCGGGAGCATTATCAATAGGAAGTAGCAAAGCTTTGAATGACAACGATTTTGAGGTCAAATATTGCCTAACACTGTACGAAGCGGTTTAGAAATCACTCTGTAAATAATCTTGCAGTCACTCAACCTTTTTGATTTGCTCTCAAAAAGACCGGCAGATCATTTTTGTTTTTATATTTTAGAGCAAGTGGGTTAATATTTGTATACGAGCAATGGCTTTATTATGTGGTTACCTGAAGCACTAGAGCAAAAGAGAAGAATTACCCTATCCTTTCCAGCTTTAAATGCTAGTGCGGATCTTTCGATTTAAGGAGACAAATGGTACATGGTACATGGAGACAAACGGTACGGACAATCAGGTATCCCCTTCCAAAATAAACCTGTCTCATCGGCGTTAAATACCTGATTTGGTTCATAGCCTTTGCTTTCAATCAATTGTTTGAATATAGTGTGATACCGATTAGCCGCTTTATGATCTACAGAAGCCGACTACCTCGTAATGTTTACGTTGTGTAGCAAAAAACGCTTTTTACAATTTGAATACCAATCTTTACTGACTTGGAAACTTAGAGTTTCCTCATCGGACTTTACATTTTCAAAAATAAGCTTAGATTTTTCTTGAATAATTGGGCTGCTGAGAGGCCTATTCTTTTTGTTTGATCTTCGATTCAAATTCCGAGCGCTCTTTCCATCTTTTCCGTCGTTAGAGGTCGCAAGAAACACCTAACTTTATTGCTGGTACTAGTACCGCACGAAACACTGGCCTGAATGGATTACTAACTCTTTTTTATTGTTCTTACTGTGGATTCATTAACTTTAAATTTTTTCGCGGCACTCGCATACGTTTCACCTGCAGCAATACAGGCTAACAATAGAAATGTTTGCATCGAGAGTCATTATATTTCACTTCTTTTTAACAAAATTTGAGCCTCTGGCCACCAATAGGTTTTTAAATTATAACATGTATATCAACCTACGTAATTAAACTTACGAAAATGACAAGATTCTCCCTAATCACTATTTTCGTTTGAATAATCATACATACAAACTATGTAAATGTGTAATCAATGACCTTGCGTCATATGAAAAAGGCAATAAAATAATTTCTGGAAAATTAGAGTAGCAGTTCGCTCGAGATTGCGACGAAAACACACCCCGCTGTTACATAATTCGATTGAAAATTTAGTCTAGGCGATTTAGCAAGGCAAAACCGCTGTTGAAGAAGCCACGGTTAACAAGATATTACTGAATTTCAATTTAAAAGTGTCTGATTTTTTACTGTACCCTGGTACATTGTACTTGTACATCTCTGATCAAATCTAAAGGTACAGCTCATTTCTTCATAAAAATCTATGGTTCATTTAAATTATGATTTAGATGAACCATAGATGTGAATGATTTATTATCTGTTGAGGATAAAACAAAAAACTATATGGCATTAATTTCCGTTCCTAATATATTAATGTTCTTCTTCTTCTTGCGGTGTTACAGCCCATCATTGAGTCTTGACCTCCTTCAATCTTCGCCTCCAACCTAATCGATCTCTAACAGCCATGTGCCAGATTTTGAGGTTCAGTAGTTGTTTAGCATCTCCTCTTGCATTCCCCGGCCACCATATCTTTGGTCTACTTATTTCTGTTATCTCCTGTTCGCCCATTCATGATTTTCCTTGGTGATAATTTTTTGGCATTCTTGCTACATGTGTCGCCCATCAGAGTCGCTGAACCTTCACATAGTCTTCAATATCTTACAAATCTTTGTACCATTGTTTGAGTTCGAACTTATACCTGATACTCCAAATTCCGTTGTCATTCACAGCACCAAAAATTATTCCGAATACTCTTCTTTCATATACTGGAAGCATTTCTTCTGTTTTTCTTTACTCTTTATTCAACTTAATCTAACCAAAAACAAATCCAAATAAAAATACTTACTCTGGATGTTTTTCTGGTGAAAGACGAAACAAAAACAAAGAGATAATATAAACACAATGTTAAAAAACAATATAAATACAATATAAAAAGCTTTAATAAATATTTTCGAAGAAAAAATGGGGAAATAATGCGTTTTAAAAAACTTTAATTAACTAACCAATTTAGACCCAAGAATGCAAAATTTAGAGGCTTATTAGAAAACTAATAAATATCAAATTGTAAATATGGAACAATTATTAGTCTAATATATATCGAGACTGATTTATTCGTGCCGAGGGGAAGGGGTGGACGGTGGTTTTTGTAATTGATATCGGAGCTGATATCGGTGGCTGATGTCAGGTAGTTCTCTCCGAAACTTCAAAGTGTGCGAATCTAGTCAGGAATTATACACCCCCATAAGCACTGATTAGTTGCTTGACCGGGAGGGAGCCCCACCCATTATTGACTACTGTTGTCTCATTGGACGCAGTCCAAAGAAGTAAAAAAACTGGATGTATAAGCCATCCGACGAGAATTCGGCGAAAATATGGCTTGTTTGTTTGTGTGTCTAACCACCAACAGATGACAAGGGATGGGTGGGGTTCCCTTCCGGTCAAGCAACTAACCAATGCTCATATATACATACATATATATATATATATATATATATATATATATATATATATATATATATATATATATATATATATATATATATATATATATATATATATATATATATATATATATATATATATATATATATATGTACTGGCCATTGCAACTGCGAAATTGCAATTTCCACTAGGAATTGTTACGTGGTGTTATTCATCCTATTATCCATACTTCACCCCCTTTGATTTCTGTCTTTTTTTCAAACATGAAGAAATAGCTGGTTGGAAATAAATTCATATCAAATGAAGAAATTATAATTCAAACTGAGGATTATTTTGAGGAGTTCAATAAGTTTGTATTTTTTTGGAAGGTATAAAAACGTTGAAAAATTGATGAGCGACGAGTCTCGAGCTAAAATGAAACTCCGTTGAAAAATAAATCGATTGTCGATAAAAAATGAACAATATTTCATTTAATAAGGATTTCATTTTAAAAGGAAGTTATCTGTAATTCTGTTATTTCCCCAAGATACAGTAGCAATTGAATACGACGTCTATTAACTCTATTCGTTTTGTGTCATAGACTGGAAAATATATTACGTCAACTGTAAATCTCATTATTATATAGTTGTGAAATTCTAAAAAGAACAATTTCAACAGTATATAATAGACGACGTTGCGAATTAAATTATTTACTAGCTTACGTTTATATTTACCGTTTTATGCAAGCATTTTCGGGACCAGTTTTTATTGAAATGATTTACTCGAAAATGTTTTAAAACAAGAATGACAGCTGGGTATAGCAACTCGTTTTATATGGGTTTTTAAGTGGATATTGGAATGCTTAAAAATAGCGATTCACTTTAAGAATGTCCACGTATTAATTAAGCTAATTAAAGAACGAGACGAAATTCATAACAATCGTGACAGGCAGTGACTTTTTCTGCTCATTTGCAGTCAAATTCATTAAGAGCTTCATTTCGAGCGATTCTTGTCTCCATCCAGATTGTCAGCATGCCATTTACGTCACTTTGTCAAATGATTCTAATTATTATAGAGCGTGGTAGTATTTGTTATTCAAAGTTAACTGTGGCTCTTAAATAAATATTCCAGGTGCTCTTAATTAAAATAAGTATGACTAGTTTGCAGATATAACGGTTTTTTCGTGAATTTTGAGAGAGTTTTATGATATTTCTAACACATCGGTCAATAAGTCCCCGGTCTGACAAATAATACACACTTTTTTGCAAATTTCGACTTTATTCATCAATATATTCTTCTTGAGAATATATTAGCAATACAATTGTTCCACCGCTTTTCTAATATTTTCACACCTTTTTTATTTAATAATTCTTCTTTGCCTTCAAAATATCGCCCAGTTTCGGCAATTACCTGGTCATTGCAGCAAAATTTCTTTTCGGTGAGCATTTTTCTGACGTTTGACAACAGGTTGCGAACAGGATAGTCACAATTATGTCATTTTGTCATCGTTGCCAACGATTTGTGACATGGTGCCTCCATGGTTTTGCATTTGGTTGCAAATGCACTAGTAATGATGGTTTTATACTTTTTGAGATAATCGATGAACAATATTCCATGCCTATCACAAAATACAGAGGCCATAACCTTGCTTGCCGATGGTGGTGTTTTTGGTCGCTTTGGACGGCTTTCACCGGCTGCTGCCGACTCAGCTGACTGCCCATTTGACTCCGGAGTTTAGTAATGGCTCCATGTTTCATCCATTGTCTCGTACCATATGAAAAAATCCTTTTATTTCGATTAAACAGCTCCAAACCTAGCTCAGAAGCATCAGTACGTTGTTGTTTTTGGTCCGCTGTGAGCAAAAGCGGTACTGTTCATGCAAAATGGTGTAAACATTTCCTATCGATATCATCATGATATCAGCTATCTCCTTCAGCTTTACTTTACGTTTTGAGAAATAATTTTGCGAATTTTTGTGATGTTGTCAGGTATAACCACCTCATTTCAACTTCCAGAGCGTTCGACATCATCGGCACTGGTACGGTCTCGTTTGAACTCAGCATACCAATCAATTATGATTGATTTTACTGGGACAGATTCGGAGTAATGTTTATCAAGCCATTGTTTTACTTCACCAGTATGTTTCCTCGTCAAAAAGCAATGCTTAATCAATACACAAAATTATTTTTGTCATTGTTTTGAAAATAAAAAAGTGGTACCATCTGTATGTCAGACCGTGGAATTATTGACCGATGTGTTATCTTTTACATACGATTTGCTAAAGTCGTTCCTTGCAGAATATGTTCTATTGTACTGTTGCCAGAAAAAGTGACTTGAGATTTAAAATTAAAAGTAATATGTATGGTTAAAATTAATAATCATTTATTAGGTTCTCCATTTGATTCTTAGCCATTATATTTCATCGACTGCAAAATCTATTAAAAAATCAGAATTGTTCCGGTTGTTTAGTTATTTTATAATGCCATCTTCTAGCTTTAAAACGAGATATAATATACGATCCTACTGTGAATATAACCTGAAAAATCTATTGTATACGCGATATCATTCGAAAAACCTCATTAGAGGCACTGCGTTCTTTTCGGTCTTCACTTGAAACTTAATATTGCAGAAGCTCTGGTAGATAATGTTGTTTGCTATATTACTTCTAAGAAGTGATTCCACTAATTCTGAATTTCAAATTTGAACCTAAATGGTGCAAAACGTCTGGGGTTGCAAAAAAAATTGGAGGATGAAAACTTGGAAGCTCCTGGAAAAAAATCCTTGTCGTATACTGCTGGAGCTCAGACAGAGAGTTGGAGTAACACCGTAAGTCGTTTTTTATCGATTACACAAGTTAAGGAAAATATTTCAAAAGGAGAGTCGATGGGTCCCCTATACAGCTGAGTATAAGAGTAGACATTGTTGATCGTTATAACCATTATCAGTGTTAGAGAAGCTCTGAATGAAAAATGGCCATAGAGAAACAGTAAAAGACCGGGGAAATCGTTTGATTCTAGGAGAATGCACAGCCACATACAAAAAAAACGACTCGATCATCGAGTTGGGCTGGGCGAGTTTATCACACCTGGCAATATGAAGAATATGCAGAATCTTCGAATTTTCATCTCTTCTAATCTCTGCTACACCACCTGGTTGATAGCCGCTTGACATCTCTCCAGGAACTCAAAAAACCCTAATATTTTTATTACATCAGAATCAACACTTTTTTTTGATCTGGGATTCGATAGTTTCCTGAAAGTTCGTAAAAATGTAGAGAAAATAACCGAGATTACTTCGAAGATTTTTGTTGTATTACCTTTTTCATAAATAAATGATAAAGATAATCAAAAAAATCTGAGAATTAAGTTAAAGACCCATGAACTGAACTGACCCATCAGCTGAACTCTGTTAGGGTGGTCTTCGGGCTCTAAGGCTTGAACTCATTGCACAAGAAATGGGGAACAACAGATTTTACCGCAATGTTGTAAAAACTTTTTTTGGCTCAGTTCTCGACTATTATAGTCGTACTATTTCTCGAGTACTTGTTGGGTCTTCCTCGACAAGATTCAAAATTTGTTCCTCTCGTTGTACGTTTTCAGGTACTTTTGGTCTTCTCGCGTGCCCTCCACGATGTTCCCTCAAATCACCGGTGTGTCTGGTTCTTTACACAACCCGAATAACTGTTTTCGGCAATGGGTGAACCCGAAAACGAAAACGTTTAGCATACACCTGAGATGCAGTATTAACATTTTGAAAATACTCTCAATAAATTAACAGCATGTTAACTAATTCACTATTCTCATATACGTCGTCCATTTTATCTTTCCACAAATAACGGTAGAAATGCACTTTAAAATTAATAATAAAATACATGATAAGGAAATATAAAGTATACATGATTCAGAAAACAAAACTAGAAACATTCGTTGTGTCTTTTGTTCGTTTCGAATTTGGGGACCGATTAAATTTGTTTAAACTATTTTAAGGACCGGAAATTCTAAAATTTTATTAAAAGCTATAGAGGCCTAATTTTAGAGATATTTTAAAAATGGAATTTCAAAAAATGTTTATTTTGAGTAATTCGAGACGCTGTTAAGAAAGTCCCAACTTAGGAATCACCCTGTACGAGGTGTGGCTATTAAATAACGAAACTGACGCTGCTATAGAAGAAGTACGCATGCGCCAAACACCAGCGACCAACAGCTGGTCTGATTTGAACGCCGGTTAAGTATTTATGCCATTCCTGAAACTGTAGGAGTTGACAAAGAATGTATACGGGAACATGTATATAACATTTTTAACATGCAAAAAGTGTGTGCCAAAATGGTGCCTAAAATTCTCACGTTTGAACAACTAAAAGCCCACAAAAATGTTTGTACTGACACTTTGAATGTCATTGAAAATGACCCAAACTTATTGGAAAGAATAATAACAAGTGACGAATCGTGGTTATTTACATATGGAACGAAGTCCTGAAAAGAAAATGTCCTGAAGCCCTAAAACGAAGCACCAATTCAAAAAATCTCGAACGAGCATATTAACATTCCAAGCGATGATGTTTTTTTTTCAATATTCATGGGATTGTGTACCTTTATCTTGCATCGTGCTACTTCTATCTGTTTCCTAAGGTGAAATCTGCATTAAAAGGAACAAGATTTGAGTCCGTTGAAGCTGTGATAGAGAAAGCGGCACTCATTTTGAAGGAGCTGACTGAAGAAGACTTCCAGCACTGTTTCGAACAATGGAAGATTCGCATGGTGATAATAATATGTATTAAATCAAAATAAACTATTTTACAGCATCAGTACCGTTAATTAATAGTCACACCTCGTATATACTCACTGTACAACATACAGTATAACTGCCCTTGAATTATATCAATGGACATAAGAACTTAAGGAAGTTCTAATAAAGTTGAAATATATAAAAGCATTAAATTTCTGTGTTTATTATATCGATTACTTTAGTTTGTTTAATCAACTAAAGTAAATCTGAGCTGCTGCTGGTGATTTAATGTACCTAGTAAGTATCTCAACAAAAAATAAATGAACGTTGTTATTCCTGCAAATCCGGAATATGGTAGATATCAAGCATTAATTGCTGATTTTAAGTAAGCGTTTAATTGGATCTGTCTGGTTATTGTATGTCGTGAATCAGTATCTTGATGGAACGTAGAGTATTATAAACTTACGTAGAAATTTATCAACCATCAATAATAATTAAGTTGAAACTGGATCAATATATTGCGATCGATAATTTATTCAAATCTGTGTTGATTGGAACAAATTAGGGACTCTCAAAATTACTGTTATACCGGATCAGTTTAGCAACAACTATAAAAGAAAATCTACAGGTATAAAATATTTCCGTCTTATCTTAAAGTTAGTAATTACTCTTTAATGAAAATAAATAGGATTTATATTATAGAATATCATTCTCTATTTGTATTAAAGGTCCTAGAAAGGAATTACCCCGAGGAGTACCATTTAATCTTTATATTACATGTATTTTTTGAGAAATGCAAATTTAAAAAGCTATGTTCGTTATTGTTATGACAATTGCATCGATATACGAGGTCTCAGTAAAAAAGTCAAATAATTTTTAAATTAAATATTTTTAACTGAGGTAGCCGAAACTTTATGGAGATTAGATTTTAACTAAACGAACTTTATGAAAATATTTATTTTAAAAACGTGTATGTATTACAGTTGTTTTTACACACAGCGACCTTTTCAAATACACAGTATATTAAACTAATAGTAAAAAACCAACCACTACCTAAACGGTCCATCGACCTAGTAATACCATAAATAATAATTCGAAAATTAATTTTTTTAATGATTAAATGTACAACATAAATTTAGTAGGGGTAGGGGAATAGGGCCATTCTAATCTATCTGGTTATTTAGCCAAATACTCCTATTTTCCATCGCAAAAAATATAATAATAGTCATCATTTTTGTGTTTTTTTTAATATTGGCTAAAAATCTTTAATATTCATAAAATTTTTCAATATTTTTCCAGTTTCATTGTTTTTGGATTTCCCATCGCTTTACAGTTCAGTGTGTTTCCTTGATACTTTTCAGCTTTTCTTTTCGTTTCTCCTTCTTTTGCTCATTTCTAATTTTCCTAGTTTCTAGTTTCTTCTAGTTGATCTTTTAAAGGTGTGCCTGTTAAAATAATGATTTTAATTTTTTAGTCGATTTTTTTAATTTTTAATGTTGCGTTTAGATGTTTTGGGAGGAATAATATTCAATTAAACGATTTCGGATAGAGAAGCTGTAATCTTGTAAAACAGAATTGTGAGCATCGGGAGCTTGTTGGTCAAAAGTTACCACAGTGTTGATATTGGATACTTGATTATCTGGAGGTTGGATATCGGTCTCACTGTTTGTTGTTTGATTTCTTTTTGCCTGTAATGTAGTATTTTATAGTGTTCTGGAAAATGTATTGCTGTATCCTATCACGGATATATTTCTACAAGAGTGCATACAATCAAGAATGTACGAATTATATGTCAAATCGATTTGAAAAGCCCATCACACAATACGAGATAGTTGAATTATTTACAAATGCTTTTAACCGGTGCAGTAACCTTGAAAAGGCATCAAATGACTTTAGACCTGTAGAAATATAACCCTTGCCCCCAATTGAATTTAATACTAGAATCTGATACAGATCCAAACATGTTAGGGTTACTGCCTATTAGTAGCAAAGCATTCATACGCTTTCTTTTAAATATAAAAAATAGAGGAATATATTGGCCAGTCGCACTAAATTCACAAAAAACTGTAGTTGTAGACCCTCTTTTGGCACTTGTTCCCTTGCCAACATGTTTTTCTTCTTTTCCTGCCAAATTTTTCGATTTTGAGTTGAGTTCGAGTTGATATACCTGTCTCATTAATGTTAAAAAGTTTATTATGTGGAATAAAATATTTATTTTGTATGGCCTTCAAATTATCATAGAATATTTTAGCGTCGGCTTTATTAAAATCATTGATACGATTCAATGAAGTTTCTTCAGGTGTCCTCAAAGATATTCTGGAATGTCTTTTCATAACATTATACCAGTCTTTTTCGGCTAGCAGTTTTAGTCGGTCAAAATCATCAAGGAAGGTTATTCAAATTGGAAAGCTATTTGGCGAACTGTTTTTATCGATAATTCATAAAATAGTTTGCTGATTTTTAGTCCTGGAGTTCTAATTCTTGCGCGTCTATAAATAATGGTTTTCTACCGGTTCTGGGTTGTTTTGACTACAAAAACTATGTCATAATGTTATTTTTAAAATAAAAACGAAAACAAAGGTTGTTTATTATTATTTTTTGTTATAAATTGACTGTAAATGGGTAAAGATGTATTTATATTTAAATAAATTACTTTATCAATAGAATAGATATAATTCGATAGTGTTTAGAATGAATCAGATATTGGAGATGAAACACCAAAGAGTTGCCGATGACAGTTCGAGTTCGAATATCGAATTAGAAAAAAGGATCCCGTTAGGGCCGGGCGGGAGTCGCAGCCGCGTACCATGCATATTTCATAGTGCCTCCGCGTCGCCCTTTTCTTTGTGGCCGTCCGAAATTGCGTCCACTTTTTCGGTCAAAAACCGGGCCGGCCCGTCGCCGCCACAGACGGATCGCATAAATACCCGCTCGCATCTTTATGGATCCGCCGTTTTTCAAGGTCGAGATGCTCCATTGTTTGCGCGGAAAGAAAAAGGCCCATCCATCTGGCCGTGCCGTGATGTATGGACGGGGCCCCACGATGGACGTGGTTTTTACTTTATATAGAACCTGATCGGGTTTACGTTCGATGTAGTTTTGCATAAAGTATGGCAAGACGATGGCCAAGAACTAATTACGTTTTTATAGCTATTATATAGAAGTAAAGGGTTATTCATTTTGTGTTTCGGGAAGTAAAATTTAAAAAAATCCACAATTAAGATTTCGATGATTTTTTAAATTTTATTGCTTAGACTTTGCCGTTAAGTGTGGAATACAACATCATTTAACTGTCCATCACGTGACCGCTTATAGGACTCAATCCGTTTGAGGTCATTTTCTATGACTTTTCCGCACATTTCGGCTGGTATCTCGCTCATGACTTGACGAATGTTGGCTTTCAACTACTCAAGACTTTGAGGATTGTCTACGTAAACACCATGTTTTGCGTAGCTCCTCAAAAAATAAACTCCGACGGTGTCAAACCGTATAATCTCGACGGCCAATTTACATCACCAAACCGCGAAATTATGCGGTCTCGGAATTTCTCGGGCAATAAAGCCAAAATTGGTCGTGTTGTGTGGCTTGTGGCGCCGTCTTGTGAGAACCACATATCACTCAAATCAAAATCTTCAATTTTTGGCCAAAAATCGTTTATCATACCGCTATAGAGCTCCGAATTGAGGTTAACAGTCACTCATTTTTCGTTTTAAAAGTTCAAATGCAAAATACGCCATAAGGCAAGCCCACAGACTGTGAAGGCCGAGGAATCAATAAATTTAGGTATTCAATCACACGATCATTACGATGATGCATATAAATGACGGCATTTGCAACAGACCCAGTATTTTCAATTTTCTTGACTGTGTTGAGAATGTTGCGGAAATGTTGAGGCCAGAATGCTGCAACAACTGCTCGTAAGGTGCGAAACGTGGCTATGGTAGAATCATCATTTTTCGGTGGTTAAACGATCCATATTGTAAAATAGCAAACCTTAAACTAAGCAAATCACACTTTGGATGACATTTAAGTTTGATAGTTGTCAAAATACAGGGCTGTATTTTCGGAACCATGAAATGAATAACCCAGTAGCTTCAAATTATAAATTTGTTTATCTCAAAAGATAAATTTATCAAAGCATGAAGTAACTATTGCTTATAAAAAATAATTGCTCATTTATTCAGCAGCCCTCGAGACCGGTTTCTGGCCTTAAGCCATCTTTAGTCGGGCTCGAGCTGAATATTCGGAAAGTAGCTGAAGAAATGACCTATGGTGCGACATATATTTCGGCTTTTTTTGGATAAAGTCTGGAATACTGCGCAGCTCACGCCATTCTGTGGTGAACGTCCGTAACACTCAGATAACGCAAAACCATCCGTGACCCTTCCAGACCCTCCCTAGGTAACAAGTGGTCTTGAGGAAGATATTAAAAATTTTCAAAAATAATAAAATGATGACTGGGCAATCAACACTCAACAACAACGGCAACTGAATGAAACGCTGATAAATAGGAGAATTCCTAGTCATGCGAAAAAGAGGAAGAAAAATAAGGAACATTTTTTCGGTAATCCATATACTAATTGCTGAGTTCTTCAGCCGCCCCTCAAATCTATGAAGAAATTACTCGGTGATAGACTGGGACGCATTTTCGTTTTGGTAGTTCTGATGCCGTTCTTTCAAAGTTCTCTCAGGTTTTATCTGGTGTTCGCACGGGATCTGCCTTGAATCAGTGCCGATACCGCACCACATGGCTCAGACCATATATTTCTCATCGAAAAGCCCTTTTAATAAGGTAAGATCACGGCCTCCCATTATTCGCCAGTAATGGGATTGTTTATATTCTTTTAAGAGTTTTTGCAGAATCTTAGGGACTTCCTAACGACGACCTCCCACGGACGTTTTCTTTCCAATTCCAAACTCTTCATTTGGGGATAATTTCCTGAATTTATCTACATGTCTGATTTCGTACCTTACATAGTGTTATAAACTATTCTATTCTATTCTAATGTTTATTTCCTTATCACATATAACACATCGGTGAAACTCCCATCTAACATATAGATGGCGTGGCGTAGCTAACGAAAAATTCTTACCAGTGGTCGATTGTGCCTACCTTTAAACGTCGTGTGTCACAATTTCATGATAATCTGTCTACTACTTTCTGAGTTGTGCTTTAAGTGACGCTACTTTTGTTATTTTCAAAACAATAAAAAAAAAATTTCGTGTGTTGATTAAGCATTACTATTTGATGAAGAAAAATACTGTTGAAGCAAAACAATGGCTTGATAAACATTACACGAACTGTGCACCACGAAAATCGATCATAATTGATTGGTACGCTGAATTTAAGCGTGACCCCATCAGCACCGGTGATGCTAAACACTCTGAACGTCCAATTGAGATGGTTACACCAGACAACATCAGACAAATTCACAAAATTATTTCGCGAAACTGCAAAGTAAAGCTGCAGGAGATAGCTGATATAATGAAGATATCGAAAGGAAGTGTTTACACCATTTTGCATGAACATATGGGATTGAACAAATTGCTATCGAAATTTGTACCCCGACTGCTGGCAGCAGGCCAAAAACAACAACGTATTAATGATTGTGAGCAATGTTTGGAGCTGTTTAGCGAAATAAAACATATTTTTTCATGCGGAATGTGACAATGGATGAAATGTGGATCCATTGTCAGTAGACAGCAGCCGGTTAATACCTTCCAAAGCGACCAAAAAACTCAACCATCAGTAGGCAAGGTTATGGTCTCTGTATTGTTGGATGCGCATGGGATATTGGTCACCGGTTATCTCGAGAGAGGTAAAATCATCAATAGCGAATATTGTATACCGTTATTGGTGCCTTTGAAGGACGAGATCGCAAAAAAGATTCTAACTTAACAAAAAAGCAGTTCTGTTTTACCAAGACAATGCACAGTGTTACAAATCGTTGGCAAGGATGGCGAAATTACCCGTATCCACCGTATTGTCCAGATCTGGCCCCCAGCGACTATTTCCTGTTCTCATACCTCAAAAAAATGCTCGCTGGAAAGAAATTTCACTCTAATGCTGAGGTATTTGCCGAAACTGCAGGATATTTTGAAGGCAAAGAGAAATGGTTCTATAAAACAGGTGTAGACATGTTAGAAAAGCGTTGGAACGATTTTGAGAATATATTGATGAATAAAGTTGCAAATAAATTTACTAAAAAAATTGTGTGTCATGTTATAGCTTAGCATTAGATCTGGTTAGGTTAGATTTTGTTATTCATTCATACATTTTCTTTATATCTTAGTTATTAAATTATAGGTTGTAAGATTAATGAGTGGTTTCTCTTCGGATACTGTTAGTACCCGCATTTTTCAGTTACGGTTTTTTTTACTGATTTTGGGTAAACAAATCAGTTGGCGCCCAATCTACTTAGTCAGTTAACTTATAAAGTGTTTCGAGCTGAAAGGAGACTACGTTAGAAAGTAAATCGATTTTCGATCAAAAATGCAATATTTAATTTATAAAGTGTCTGACTTTTTACTCTACACTTGTATATAGTAAACCTAGACCGTGTTGAATGACTGAGGTCACCTTGTTTGAACCACGTTTAAACAGTCGATTCAGAAACTGAAAAATTGACGCTCAGCAATTCATGAAATACTTAAACATATCTGAGCAACAAAAAACTCGAAGAGATTTACCACCAAATCATTTTTTTAAGTTTTTCGACGTGCGTTTCGCTAAGCACATTAGCATCATCAGGAGATGATTTAATCGCGCGTCGAGAAGTTGAAAAACAGCTATTCGTTGTTTAATGGTAAATCTCTTTGAGTTTTGTGTTTCGCACTCAAGGTTCCAAGAGAAGAACACCACTATTTGGATTACCAGGTGTGGCGGTTAATAATTCTTATTCTTTTAAGATTTGGCGTTGAAAACAAAGGTCGGTTCGCAGTCTAATTTCTTGTGTCATTTTGTTGCTGCGGCAGTACGTTTCAAAATGTTTGAAAGATTTTGAGTTAGAACCATATTTTTTTCGTGTGGTAAACATATCGAATTTCGAGCCAAATAAAGAGCATTTACGATACGTACTTCTTTTCTTGTTCAATCAAAAGAAAAACGTGATTAAAAGCCGTCTTTCTTGTACACTGAAAACTTTTTAATGGCTTCCAAAAAGTAGACTTGTCGAACTCCTTTTGCCGCCCCCCCATCTACCGTATTTTCCAGAGCTAGTCCATATATATATATATATATGGAAATAGAAATGGAAAGAAATTCATTTAAATGCTGAGGTAAATGTTGAAATTTCAAAAACGGCGTGTTTATGACTTATTGACCGAGTGAGACTTAGAGACCGAAAGATATGGTGAAACATATTGACCGATGTGTTAAATCAATTATGATATTATGATCGTTTTATGTTGACAGTCTTCGATAGCAGATAAAATCGATATTTTTGCTCTCATGAAAATTGTGGAATGGTGACTTTGTATTTGTTTTTGTGATGATACTTTCATTTGATGTAAATTTCCTCATAGCCTCGTGCAATTTCTTCACGTTTGAAAGAAAAAAAATCCTCTGGCCTCTGAAAAATTTGTGGCAGAAAAATATAAAATCTTTTTTGCTGATGGAAGCGACTTCATCTTCTTAGAATCACGTTCGCCGGGTAAATCAAAAGAGTGGGTTTTGACTGTGCCTTCGTTTCTAATATGTCATGATGAATCTAAGTTTCATCAACAGTCGCAAATAGCGATTTTGAATTGCGCTCATACACGTCTAAGCACCGCTGTTAAATGGTTACTGGGTTTCATTTTTGGTCTGCAGTGAACGGGGTACCCATTGCGTTGATAGTTTTCTCATGCCCAAATGTTAGTGCAGAATGTTTTGTATGCGTTCGTCCGATATGTTTATCAACTCAACATTTCTCTATCCTAATCTCCAAAACTCTGCGATCGTTCAACACGATATCATGGATTTTGTTGACCTCAACGGGGCATCATGAACACTTACCAGGTGTTGCGGTTAATAATTTTTAATTTTTTAAAAGATCGCGCTGGAAAAAGGTTTGGTTACAATTTAATATCTATTACCACTTTGTTACTACGAAAGTACCTTTCAAAGTGCTATTGGCGTTCAAATGATTTCGAGTTCAGTTCGAATTTCAGGTTCGAGTTGTTCAGTTAAAAGAAAAACGTGAATGAAAGCCGTCGTATACTTGTGGAAACTTACGGTGACAATGTTCTAATGCAAAACGCTTATGGGTGTTGGTTTAGATGATTTAAAAGTGGTGATTTCGACTTGAAAGACAAAAAAATGCCCATGTCAACCGAAAAAATTGAAGATGCCAAATTGCAGGCATTGTTAGAAAAAGACGATATGCAAACTCAACAACAAATGGCAGAGAGGGTAAATGTGGATCGCCGAACCATTTTGATCGTCATTTCATGGTAAAGATTCAGAAGGCAGGAAAATGGATACCACATCAGCTGAACGACATACAGATTGAAAAGCAAAACACGTTGGATGAGGTATTGGTTTATTTGCACAAAAGAAATACTTTTTGCATCGAGTTGTGACTGGAGACAAAAAATTATTATATTTCAAGAAACCAAAACACGGAAGATCATGGTTGGCCCAGGACAACCATCAACATTGACCGAAAGACTGAAATGCTTTGGAAAGAGGACAATTTGGTAAATTTGGTGGGGATATATCATGATATATTATGAGCTAGTGAAACTAGGTGAAACAGTTAATACCGTTGGCTGTTGTCAAAAGTGATCAATTTGAACCATGCCTTGATCGAAAAGCGACCAGAATGGACTAGATAACACGGATAAGTGATTTTTCAACACACCAACGCTCCATCACACATAACGAGAGCGGTCAAAGACATCATTTCTGCACTTGGCTGGGAATTCTTCCCCACCCGGCATATCTACCAGACTTGGCCCCTTCCGACTACTACTTGTTTTCATGAATGTCTCACGCACTTCCCATGAAACACTTCATCAATTGCGGAGATGTAGAAAAATGGCTTGATGACTGGATCACCTCAAAAGATGTACGGTTATTTTGGGAAGACATCCACAATTTACTAGAGAGATGGGGAAAATGTGCAGCTTGCGATGGCGTATACTTTTTTGCTTTTCTCTCAATTAAATGTGTGTTTTTTTAAGAATAAATTAAGAATCATTAACCGCCACGCCTGGCAATACAGAACAAAGCAAGCAAAGCCAAATGGTCTTTTAATATCATGTGGATTTGAGTTAATTAATAGTTAATCATTAAGCAGTGTTTTTTAAAAGATATAATTAATTTTTTAAAAATTATTAAATATTTTAGTACATCTAGTCATTTGATTGTACTAAACGTAACGTAATGTGATTAATTACATTAATCAGAAAGCAAAACAACTTCTATGATTTTTACATAAAAGTGACCAAGAAGATGCACAACGCTTGCAAATTACATCCATATCAGTGACGGTATCGCGTTTAGCAACGCCACAATGAAAATCGATCGGTCTCTGATCCCGACCGCAATCTAAGGTGTCCGCAAGCCCGACAGGTATCAAATAGTAGTCTCTCGAAGGGGCGCAACCCGACACCGATCAGCTTCGATACTCTTCACAACGAAACAAGTTGAATCTTTTACGGTAACATAAATAACGCTCGCACTTAACATGCAAATGGGTCGGTTCTTAATCCGCAATTTGGTAAGCCACGGGGGAATTTCCATAAAAATTAATATTAAACAATTTACAAGGCAAGAACGATTCTGATATGAGCTATTAAATCGGAAGAGGTCTTCGGTTCGATACGGCCATCAAATCGCGCTGAAAATAAAGATTGCAGGTTTATTAAGTCATAGAGGTCATCTTTACTGCCAATGCCGGGATTAGCATGCCGAGAAAATCGTCTCTGCTACATTTATTAATATTATTTTCTGGTATTATACGACCGAAACGGGTGCAGATCAGCTTAAGAGGTCCAAACTTAATACGGTTTTGATAATCCACATTTTTAAACAACAACAACAACAACAACAACAACAACAACAAAGCACAAATTTGCACAGTGAAAAAAATGTAAAATATCATAAAAAAATATTTACACCGTAATTTTTCTTTAGTGATCATTGCTGTTGTATTGTAAGTTACATCCCTGAGTAAATCAACTTTCAGTTTATTCGTTAGTTTTATAGTTTTCCCATTCATTTAACATTGGATTTTTGCACATTTTAGATACTAATTTTTTTTTCGATTATTATATTGATTATCTTACTAAATATTCTTGATTCTGCTTCTGTTGTGGTCCTTTTAGACGGTCCAATTTTTATATTGGAGCGAAAAACATTCCGAAGTTTAAAATTTATTTAAAACGTTTTTTCAAAAAATATCTAACATTGTTAAATTTACTGACCATCCGATATTTTTTATTTATTTAAATGTTAAAAGTAATTAAAAATAGATTTTAAATACGGAGAAATTAATATTTTATCTTAATTTAAGTATTATAGCTTTAATTATCAAAGTTTTATAGAAGTTTTTTTTATTCTATTTTATTTTATTATAGCTTTTATTTGCTTATAATTAATTCATAAAAACACTGCATATTCGATAATTACAAAAGAAATACATTTTAATTAATAAAATACTATTATTTTGTCATGCATTCTTTTGTTGCATTTTATCACCTGAAGAAGATATTGTTTTGGTTCTCTCTTTACTCTCTTTACTATCGTTAACAACTCTCATACTATTGACAATTTTTAAGCCTTTCAAATAATTATTATTTTCAAACCATGTTTCAACATTGAGTATTAAGTTGATTTGAGTACTGAAGTTTTTATTAATGTTATATTACATTAAATATAAAACAATTTATAATTAAAAAACTCTGAAGTATCTTATGATAACTTATAAAATAGATAATTTCCTTCTTTTATAACTTTTTTATATCGTTGTTATTATTTATTGTGCATTTTTTGGGATAAATAAAGTTTAATAAATATATCTTCTTAAGGTGATAAAAGATTATAAAAGCAATAACGGGCTGTATTTAAACGTTAGTTTCTGAGGAACTGATGACTTTGCTGACTTTGGATGATGGTTTCTGAGGATAACCTGGTTCCCAAAAATATAGCCCCTCCATTCCAAAGTTCCTGCAGTGATAGACTTAGGCCGCTCTAAAGCCCAAATTAAATTTTGCCTTTCAAAATTCGCCTAAACAAAATGAAAGCAGTAAAGCAAGTAAAGTGGGAACTAAATACTATTCAATTAAATCTCCACTCCATTCTAAGCAACGCGTCTTGTACGCTGTAAGACGAACTACTCAATAAGGATGACGAGCAAGTATTCCTATCATAAGTAAACGTCGATCAGCTGTCATCTACGACCGGTTACTGCAAAAAACGCATCCCACATTTACCAGATGTGTTAATGTTGATTTTGTTTTGCCAGATTTGTGTTCATGTTCATGCTTTTTTTTTACGGTAGCCAAAATGTAGAACTTATCTGTTTTCGAATACAGTGTTACTAAAGAGGAAGCTATTTTTCAGGATGTAATCACTTTTACGATTGCAGCGCGATCTATATATATATATATATATATATATATATATATATATATATATATATATATATATATATATATATATATATATACAAGGTTTTTCAGTAGGGGCGCTCAGGCGATAGGTAAATGGGAGCTTCTGATGATCTGTTGATCCTGTGACGAGTAACGACGTTTCGCCAAAATCGCATTTGGCATTTTCAAGTGTTTGGACTCTCAAAAATTGGACTCTTTAGTCAAAGCGGACAACACTTGAAAATGCCAAATGCGATTTTGGCGAAACGTCGTGACTCTTCACAGGATCAACGGATCGACACCCGGAATGATTTAGAAATGTTATTTACCATCCGTGAAAATATTAGATGTAACATATATATATATATATATATATATATATATATATATATATATATATATATATATATATATATATATATGCATGTTTTCACGGATGAAATAAATGTTATATTTTTTTTCCGGGTGTCAATCCGTTCGTTTAAGGAATTTCACATTCTTGACGACGTTTCGCTAAAATCTCATTTGGCATTTTCAAGTCTTTGCTCTCTTGGTAGACAGCTTTGAACTGAGGAACTCTGAGGAACTCTGAAAATGTCAAATGAGATTTTGGCGAAACGTCGTCATGAATGTGAAAATTCCTTAAATGAACGTACTGACACCCAGAAGAAAAATTGTAACATTTATGTATATCATCATCATCAGGCCATGTCGATTCACTGTAGGATGAAGGTTTCTTTAGCATGATTCCAACTTTCACGGTCCTAGGCTTTCCTCTGCCACTCGGGTCTTATAACGATGGCATTAGTCCATCGAGCTTCCGGTCTTGTTCGCGGACGTTTGCGATCAAGCAGTACCCACTCACTTTTCTATTTCAGACAAAGTGGGAGCCTGCTTTTAAATACTATGTCGAGCCTGCCAAATGCCTGCCAGCCACATTTAACACGCCGTTCCACCTCCAGGGCGGTTTCCCCCTCCATTGATATCCTTTGCCCAAGATATATAAAATGATCCACAATCTCCAAATTCCTTGCTAAAACTGAACTTTTTCGGTCTTTTTTTATTATCTCTTATATCAGCAGCCCAAAGAAATTAGAAAACAATATATATATATATATATATATATATATATATATATATATATATATATATATATATATATATATATATATATATATATATATATATATATCCCCTTCCGGGAAAAGAAAATTAGCTGGAATTAAAATCACAATAGAGTTAGAAGTTAGAATTAGAATCATAATAATATAAATGCAAAATTAATGTTAGGTACATTTTCAAATATATTTGATATTGGCGGTAAACTAGAGAGAAAAAAATCAGATTGGGAGTCTTAAATCCGCTGTCGAAGCATATCCTTGTAGGAAGACGACGGAGTCTGGCGTTTGATGGGTTTTGTGTCGAGTCCATCCGATGGCAATTTTATTCGACCAGATTTGCAGTAAATTGGAGAAGAAATGCGCCATAAATTGAGGCACGATGGTCGATTAAGGGACCTGAACTTTACTCAATGAACACAACCCAGGGATAAACACGGCTTTTTACGAGGATTTTATTTGCTTTGTCTCCGACCGTTGTTTTGCAGGATTACGCGTGGTACAATTCCGATTCTGCCGATAAAACACCATCTTACCATCATTTCTGTCTCCTTTATATATTTTGCATTAGAGAATGTTCTGAAAGATTATAAGTCTAATGAAATTATTTAAGATTATTCAATACATATGGAATACAATATTGGAAAACATACTTAACGAAGCGTTTGAGCGAATCACTTCTTTTAGTGTGATGTCCTCCAAAATTGTGATAGATGTGCTTTTATATCAACTGCTATTGGAACCTTCCGTGTGAAACATCAAACTAGAAGAGATTAACCGTTTTGCTACGCTGACATCATCAGGTGATAATTCAATCGGGTTCTTAAAGTAAACTATGTTTTATTGATATGACAACGGTGCCTAATGAAGCGTGTAAAAATCATGAACATCGAAGTTAACAAAGCTTTACATTAATAATTGAAAAAATTTCCTTTGTTTATTCCCCATAAATATCCCACTGATACTGTTCATATTTAACGCGATTTAGTATTTAGTTGGGCTAAAGGAATTTGTTTGTTTCCATTATGACTGCTTTTACACTGTATTTCGACAAATCTATGAGAATACGCCACTAGGAAGGTAGATGTTTTATATTAAGCTCATTCATTAAATCACATAGCTATCCTTCCATTTTATAAAAACTTGAAAATATTACATTCCGTTTTTAGTAAAGTGAAACAATTCCATTTGTATCTAAGAGGTTCCACTGTTGAAGTCTGGGACCAAGAAGTTTTGATTTTTGTTTTGACAATCATTTAATTTAAGTTATTAAGTGAGGTTCACTGATAGTTGTTAAAAATGTTGGGTTGCTACTGATGTTCTCAGGAAGTTGATGATCGCAAAAGTTTAAAATCGCAATCGGTATCCGTAGTTCATATATATGAGGAACGGGCCTAAGTGCAGAAGGCAATGTTGGATACTGAATTTTGCCCCTTTGCATTCTTAAAATCTCTTCTGTTTTAGTGATAGAAAAGTAGCAAGCACTTACATGGTCAGTAGGTTTTCGTCATACCATACTGTACTAAATTTACATGACAATTAACATAGCAAATATGAGGAACCCAACTTTCATCTTGATCTCCAATATGGCAATTAGAATATAAAAGATAACCTTGTTTCACTTCCTGGGATATCCTGTGATTTTAAAATTAATCGTTCGCATATACAGCAAAAATTATCTGCTGGATCCGCAAAATCGGCGACTAAAACTTGCTAGTTTATATAAAATCGACTTAAATGTCAACTTGACTGTACTGTAAACGAAACACAAGCAAACTAAACTATAGAAAACAAGACTAACCCTTTTCGTATCGGTAAATCTTCGTATCGGGTTTTCCCGTTCAGATAATTTTACACCGACTGGAATAAATAATTATCGGTGGGTAGCACATTGGATGAATATAGAGAATGAGTTTCCGGATAAAACTTAACAATTTTTTCCGGATGTTAATGATGTAAGGGATCTGGTTACCATTTTTATAACCTTTTATATCCATTGTTTGGATCATTTTAAATAACTACGATAGTAAGTTAAGTAAGTATAAGTAAGATATAAGTTAAGTAAAAGTTATTACAGTCACAGTGACGGCACACGTTCGTCGCAGGCATTTGAGTCGTAGATAACGGACGGATTGTTCAGGCACGTCAGTAGGGCACTATCCAGTTCTGAGAATTGGAAAAGATAAAAACAAATCTTAAAACTGGAAAAAGGTTTATTTTCACTAAAAAGACTCAGTAACAGTAATAATTATTTAAGAAACACAAACACAAAATCCGAGACCAACATAAACAACAAAAATTAAAAAATCAGTTATAATAATAAGTGACTCTTGATACAAATATATGGCAACGTTTAAAGAAATTTCGACCAGTGATGACATTGGCATAACAATTTTGATAACTCTGTTTAATATAGGTATATTTTCTTCATCTCTATCCCTTATTATCTTTCTCCATCTTCTATCCGTCTTTTTTTAGGATGTCAGGATCATCCAGTGATCTTTCATCACGCGCAATTTGTATGTCGTGGTTTCTGCTCTTTCTATGTAGCTGTTCCATTCCCTTCTGCATTGTCTAACGAAGTGAATGGCGTCTAATACATTGCACTGCTTTTTGATACTTTTGTTTCTCACTTTGTCTTTGCATTTTTTAACGACTATAGCTATGAGGATTTTCATTTCAGTAGTGCAGAGAAACTGTTTTGTACCGGTTCTTAGAATACTGTGGAAATACCCCCTCTACGGTGGTAATTTCTACATTGTCCAGTCCAAATTCAGATCCTAATCATTTCAACGACCCCATAATATAAAGGAGAAGCCGACACTTGAAAATGTGACGTGCTAGGTCATTTCAGTGAAAAGGTGTTTTAATAACTACCTAAATGAAACACAAAAGAGCATTCTCATTAATGTTGCAAAAATTATGTCGACTTGGGTAACAGGTCTTTGGATGCCTATGAAAGTATTGAAACAGAAAAATGGGAGGAAACCATAAACCGGGATAAAGGACCTATTCCGTTACGTTACCGCTTAGCTAACTTCACGGTTCATGATTTTTACACGCTTTAAATAGACACATATCAGTAGAAATATTGTTTAGTTTTAGAATTAGATTGAATCATTTCCTGATGATGTTAACATGGTTAGCGAAACACGCGTCGATATGTTTATAAAAGTGATTTGATGTTTAGTAGTTAATCTCTTCGAGTTCAATGATTTTATAATTTATAAATGCTCGACAGAGTTTCTTTAGGGATTGTACTGGGATCACTATTATTTGATAATATATTATATATTCATTTATATTAATATCCAATGCGTCTAACGACATGGTTCCTACTAACTCTTTTAGTGTAATCGATGTTACTTAACTTTTATCGAAAAATCTCGATGGAGGGATGCTCTCATTTTCATGTTGCATAAAATTACGAAACCTGTTACCAAAATGTTTAAATTGCTATAAAAAGGAAGTGGGAAAGATTGCCTACCCTGTATTCAAGTTTACGACTGGTTTAGTCAATAAAAAAAGTCGGCAGTCAATTGAAAACGATTCGAAAAGTGGTCGTCTAAAGACGATAACAGCGAACATTAAAATTGAAAAAATGCCTCAAATATTAATATATTGATTCATACGCTTCAAGAACTTGATCCGCATGATGTACTAGACTGAGAAACTAAAACATTGCTCGTTGGACATTTTATTAATTTTCTGTTCAAAAATAAATTTAATATTATTGTAATATTAATATTACATTAATGTATCATTGACATAGACAAAAAAATATATTTGCTTTCTATCTTTTCATAATTTATAGAAATTAATATACTTCCCAAAACGTTAACGTTAAAAGTTTGTATATTTTTTTAGAACATTTTTATATTTTTAAAATTTTGTACGTTAGGTAAATTTATTACAAAAAGGAATTACTGAGAAATTTGTCTCCGTTTGGTTTTTTTTACCCAGTGATTCTTTACATAATGTGATCATTTACATCAGAACAGATATTTTTGATATTTTTTTGAGTTTTAGATCGTGGCGAAAAACCCAAATAAAGAAAAAATATATGAACACGCAACAATCATTCAGACATTAATCAGTAATTTATACCATAATAAATTTTATTTCATTTTTTCCTTCTATTGTAGAGGCTTTTTGCTTGTTTTCCTTTTTCCTCCAATATGACACCTACGTATTGGAACACATGCTCTGTTGCTCTATTAGGGTTCTATCTAGCTGGATTTACACATCTTTCGTTTGATGCTATTTTTGCATTTAATTTTTGCAATAATGGATGCTTCCTGGTCCACGTTTTGTTTTGTATTTTCCTTGCAGGAAGATACCATACAGTGCTTGCAATGAAAATTGGACAATTTAGCAATTAATTCTAGACAAAAAAACGTCAATTTAGATATCAAAGGAGAAGTTTATATTTTTTATTTCATCACTTTAACTCCAGCTACCTTTATCAATTTGCCAGGAAACCTTTGATCCAGCCATTGTCGAACATGTAATGCGTAGTGTGGTGGTGCGCCGTCATGTTGAAGTTATAAATTTTATGCATCCAGCAGTGAGTTTTCTTCTTCATCGATTTGGTTTTCTAAGGACTGTGTTATGAGTGGATCGATTTTATTTTTCAATAAATTTGATTCAATAGTTTTCTTATTGGTTTTCCAATAAGTTCCATTCACCGGTTACATTTTCTTCAATAAAAATTATTATTTCATTCCCTAGAATTCCAACCCAAACGTTAATCTTTTGGGGAAACTGCGCATAACCCTCTGGAAACTCATGTGGATTGTTTTTATTTACCTTCAAGGAATAATGCTGCCTCATCACTGAAACAAATATTGTTTATTAAATTCGGTTCATTTTGGATTCTGCCAGTCAATATTTCACAAATTCTTCGGTCATGATCATCTTCGCTGAGCAGCTGAAGAATACCAAATTTGTAAGGAAAGAACTTGTTTTGTTTTAAAAGTTTGTGCATGGAACCAGTAGAAGGATTTGTTAACTTAGCGACTTTTGAAATAGAAGTGGTTGGATCAACAACGAAAATGCCTAAAATTTCCGTCTGTGTGGGTTCATTAGGAACTCTCGGCTGCTTATTCATTTTATTACACACAGCCCCACTCTCTTCAAATTTTTATGTCCGTACGTGTTGATGTCCAATATTTTTATCCAGATACCTTTCATTAAAAAGTCGGGCTGTTCTGTGAGCACACTTATCTTGAGCACCATAAATAAAAATAATTTTAATTTTATCTTGTAAATGGTTTGTGTGTTATATTGTGTCTTATTTTGTATGTTTGTACTTTATCTTGTATCATCGTTAAATTCTGTCACTGTCATTGCAACTGACACTCTTTGACAAACAGGTAAAAATCACCACTCGATATCTAAATTGACGTGTTTTTTGTCGAGAGTAAATATTCATTTTTATTGCTAAAAAAATTAGATAATTTCAAAATAATAATTTTGAACTGAAGGCACTGTAGGGTAATAGGCAAGATTTATGAAGTAAAAAACGATATACGTATTTATTTGTAACACTCTTTCGTTGTTACTGTTTGCAGTAAGATATTTTTCGTGCGGGTAAAATCAGAAGGAGACGACAAAACAGTACTAGAAATGATTAAGTATTTAGGAAAAAAATGAATATATTGATTTAGGAAAATATGCAAACGGTGGAAATCAAGAAAAATACTAAAAAACCACAAAAACAATGTTAATAATAAATAAAAGTATATAGACTACCTTCGAAGTAAATAGACTACTTTCGATCAAGTATCGGTTACCTTAGTTAAATATAATTTAATAATTCATATATACAAGAAAGGAAAGAAAGCAAAATGTAGGAATTTCAGATTCAATATTTACACAAAAATTGTAGAAACACAGAGTAAGCCAGATTGCAGAGGAATAAGCAGCTTTATTGTTGGGGATAAAAATAAAACCTTGATGTATGCCGATCACATTATTCTAATAACTATAAGCTATAATAATAACATTATTCTAACTATTCTAATAATTATTCTAATAAAAATGGAAATATAAAGAAAAGGAAAATAATGTACCTTGACGAACGAAACACAAATAAAATAAAAGGATACAAATCTAGAACTAGTAACAATATATGAATATTTGTCTAGGAAGTATCATACCAATGATGGGAATATACATTGGGAATGACCAAACAGGGCTACAAAATTAAACAAACAGTACTATGAACTAAATACACTACTAGAGAAAAAGGAACTGTACATCAAACAAAATTAAGAATATATAATGCAATAATTATACCAAAACTACTTATACAAGCTAAAATTGAACAATACAAGCGAAATAATCAAAATTGTGGGGAAGATAGATGCCATGGAAATAAGACACCTAAGAAAAACAGTTGGAAAGACAACATAGCATAGACTTACTAATTAAACTATTGGACCAATTAACTAATTAAAAGAAATCAAGTAAGGACCAATTATGAGCAAAATAAAAGGAGAAAATTAAATCGGTTTGCCTAAGAATATAATTGAATAGATTGGATCCTAATAGATTGTAAAAAAGAGTTTTTGAAACATAAAGACACAAAAAAGATAAGAAGTACGAGAATAGTTCTACTTACCTAGTACGGACAGAATTAAGAAGTACGTAGTAAGTAGTACGAGTGGCAGTTCTCCTAGACCAAGAAAAACAAGAATACTAGAGTTAGAAGAAGAAATAGGTAAAACTATATATAAAAATTGAGATGAAAACAATTACATTAATTATAAAAATTGGAAGAAATGGATGGATAAGGACTCAGAAAATTAACCACAACCATTACCCGAAAAGGTAAAAGTAAGAAATGAAAGTTGAAAGAGAAAATCTTTAACTAGAGAGGTTAACAACCAGTAATCTAGAAAACTTGAATTTTCATTAATGTAACATTGAACTTTATAATTTTTTTATGGGTTTGGACCATTGGATGGATTTTTGGGCAACTTTCTACACTGTCCAAGACTTTCTATGTGAGATAAAATTAGGCTAGTGGAGGCTAAGGGGCTCCTTGAGTGCTAATAGGGGTATCGAGGACATCGATGTTCATGAGAGCGTTGAAAAAGAAGGTTAAAGTCCCACGGTGGAATTGCATATAAAGAAAGGCGAAGGTGAAAGAGCAAAATTAAGAGACAAAAGTGCAATATTAAGTGATAGAAGTGTAGTGTAAATGGTAAGACCGCCGCCTTAAGTAACTCTGGTTTAGACCGCAGCTGAAATGCCTTAAGTATCATTGGAAAAAACAAGATAAATTTTAATAGAATTAGGGGGATTTCCTCGGTTTATTTCGGTCGTCGCCGGACAAGCAGCGGATACACCAACGAAGTGATATAAAGGTTTTTAAGTGACAACAGTCACGGAAATCTGTGTTCGTCTACCGGAATGTGGCGCAATTCTTTTAGAAGAGAATCCCAGGTGGTTGTACGACGCAGGTCTGTTTAGCTACTTTTAGATGTTGATGGCGAAAGGCGAAATATAGCAAGTGTCGAAAATTAAGTTTTTTACCACTTGGAATTTCAATTCCAAAAACCTGAAACTTAATTATAACATCATATATATATATATATATATATATATATATATATATATATATATATATATATATATATATATATATATATATATACTTGGCCAAATAAAATAAAAATGGAGGAAACACGAGTGAATTATAAAAACGGCGGGAACTTATGGAACAATCCTTAATAAATAGGGTGATTTTTTTAGTGCGTCCGAACTTTAAATTGAACTAAAACAACAACCAAATTAGATGCTTTGAAACCATTGATTTTATATGAAATATCATTCAATAGCATTAATGTTTGAAAATAATTTCGGATAAATGTCCAGCGTGGATACTTCTGACAAATCGTCTTCTGTCAATCCAGTTTCTGAACATTTTTTTGGCGGTTTATGATCGGTGTCGTCCGAGTTATGTTGATTTCCAAGGCGTCAAGGCGTGGTTTATCGGCATAGATCAAATATTTAATGTAACACCAAATAAAATAATCTAAAGACATTAAACCACATGACCTTGGTGATCAATTATATTTTGGTAATCGACATTCATTTTGCGATATTTTGTGACATTTTGTGACACTTAGCCACATTTTGCGACATTTTGCAACATTATGCGACATTTTGCAACATTTTGAAACATTTTGTGACTTTTGCGACATTTTTTCCCCATTTGATCGACATTTTTCGACAATTTGCAAGCGTTGTTCTGATGTTAAATGTTTCACGATGATTTGCCAGGCTATACTGAATAATTTTGACACTAGAGGCACGCAATCTCACAGTTCTTTTTACAGCGATCTCTAACGGAAGTTCGAGCACAATTCAAAAATCACCATAATTTGAAAAATAATGTATCAATAAATAAAAATAAGTTACCGGTGATAATTCTAGATCATTGAAATTTAATACCTCGTTACTATAATATTTTTGCTTTATTTATGTACTTTTCATTAGACAACCTAACTGAAATTGACGAGAACAGGCCGTATGCGTATCGCCAAAGAAGCCGTATATTTGCCGATAATGATGGGTTTGCTGTACAGCTTGATTTCGTCATAACCACGAATGATCTGACGGAGACCCGAATTAAAGTAATTGTGCACCTGAGACGATTTATGGGTGCATGGGAGCCCGCTGCGAATTAATAGCCTATACCTGCTGGTACTTTACATGCATAGGCTACCATGTACGTCGGCTAATCTTCAGAGATGACTTAATGACGGTCTGGTTTCTATTTCGTATTAAAATTCATTTTAAATTAATTTTTGCTTCCTTAAACGTTTTCTGTTATAAAATAAAAATTCACTGAATTAGTTTAGATAAAAAATAATAAATATAATCATGTCGTTTGAATATTTATGATTATATAGAATTATATCCTGTTTGTTATCCATTTTATTTATTTTTATTAATGATGGGATAACAAAAGATAGTCTAGGGTAAGTTTTTTAGTGCGTTCGAACTTTAAATTCAAATAAAACGTTCTAAATAATTTGATAGAGTAAGAAAAGGGTTTTCGAACGCATATATACACTTTGTCAAACAAAATGAAAATGCAGGAAATACAAGCGAATTATAAAAACGGCAGGAACTTGTGGAACAACCCTTTATACAGGGTGTCCTATAACTTATCCGCATACATAGAGCAACTGGTAATAGTAGAGATCAAAATAAGAGGATTTAGTCAATAAATGTGTTGGCAAATAATAGTTATTAAAAAGCTACTGGGTGTTGACAAAGCGCATTCTGTCAATCCAATTTCCAACTACTTGTTGTTAGCTTCCAAGGCGTCAATGGTTGCTGGTTACAGCGGCATACATAAAATATAAATAAAAAAAAAAGATATTAAATTACATGATATTAGTGGCAAATTAACAAGTTCATGTCACAAAATAATTTTCTCTTAGAATTGTTCCTTCTATAAATCGATGGTTATGTTGGCTGTATAATACATGTAGAGCCCTCCTGTTGAAACGACATCTGCAGATCAATACCATTCATATTCGGAATTAAATAATTAAATAATCATTGATCATCGCTCTGTAACGATCCCTATTAACGGTACCCTGTCTTCCAGCTTAATTTTTATATATAATATTTACGATAAATTGCATTTTTCTGGATACAACGTTAATTGTTGGATTATTTTCAGTCCAAATGCGACAATTTTGTTTATTAACGTAACCATTTAACCAAAAATGAGCTACGCGCTAAACAAAATATTGTGGTTTAATTCTGGGTCAAGTTACAATTGATTTTGAGCCCATTCACCGAATGTACGACGCAATCGATGGTTTGAATTCTTGGACAAGTTGGATCTTGGTCTGGTGCTTGTAAGGCGAGATGCGAGGTAAGGCAAGATCTTGGCGCAAAATTTTCCAAGTAGCCGAAGTTTCTGCGAACGGCGATGAATTGGTAATTTGTATCTTCATCAACACTTCCAACAACAGCGGCGATATTTTTTTGGAATGGACAGCTTTTTGTTTTAATATCAGACAGCGTGACATGCGTTCAAAATTTGTCGATACATCGCTCTTTTTGGCACCATGAAATTCACGAAGTGCTTTTAGTTTGGTGCACAGAACACTGATAAATTTCGACAAATTTCAAGCGTTGGTTTCCATGGCGTCAATAGTTGATAGTTTATCGACATAGACCAAATATTTAATATAACCCCAAAGAAAATGATCTAAAGGCATTAAATCACATGATCTTGGTGGTCAGTTGTTTTAACTTTAGATTCATTATAATGTAGATTCATTACTTATAGATTCATTACTTTAGATTCAAAATAATGTAGGACTGCTCAAATTAATCTTTATTTTCGTTAAAAATTGTGTATACTGAACTGTGTATACTGAACTGTGTATATAATCGAAATAAAAATTTTATGTATAAAAACTGTAAAAAACCGATAAACGTATGTGGTAGTTTAAGACAATTAGTGGTATCTTGTTAATCATTACCGACTTTTTGTGTTGTTTTTCTACATTTATAGGTCACGTGGGTTTCGGAATTAAATTAATGGTCAGTATAATATATTATTGTAATATTATATATATTTTGTTCGCTTATAATTGAAGGTAGTTATTATAAGAGATCTGGGTGTGCCGCTGTAACTCGCTTAACTATATTATTTCATCGATGGTTAGTTTTTACTCGATCCAGTTATATTGGCTCATATATTTATATTTAAAAAATATCGATCTTTCCATTAATGTTATCTTAGTTACATCCCATAATATTTAACTTTATCTATATAAAGAATGTCTATTCGCCATTAAATAATATATTTGCCATTACTATCACGGAATACAGCTAAATAATTAAGTTTGTAATGCACTATTCCATAAAATCAAATGATACGAGGGTTGCTATTTATGTGTCCGGAATTGGCAACAATGGTGTTGCTAGGAGCCATCTGACATATACATCGTAAAATTTGACATTGTTTACTCTATATGTGTTCAGAATATGTTGTTATACGCACGCTATTTGTGTTCATTGAAATTTGTGAGTTGAAAATTTAATCTCAGTCAAAAAATGGAATTAACTCGTGAGAATTTTCGTGCGATGATTTACTACGACTTTCGACCTGGATTATCTCAACAACAGTTCATCGATCAACTTCGACTTTTGGTGATGAAGTACCATCTAAAACTACTATATCCTGGACGGCTTTCGCTCACTGACTGAATTTGTCACTACATTTCGCTCACTACACTGAATTTGTACCTAATCATCGATATTGTGCGTGAATTGATAAAGTAAGATTTTCATGTGACATAGGGTGAGATTGAGGCATACCTGGGCATTAGTACGATAAGCATACTCAAGACTTTTTGGAACATTTATCCGTAAAAAAGATTCGTACACGTTAAATTCCGCATAATTTGGCAATCGTTCAAAAAATGCTCGTGTCGATTGGTGCAAAGAAATGATTGCACCAATCGGCACGAGACTTGGTGCTCAATAATACAATCGTAGTGCGTCAAAAGCCCTATGTATAACATCTACACAGGTGAAAAATCTTGGATGTTGTGTATGAGCCCGAAAATAAACAAAAAGCTGTCACTGCGTGGGTCTTTCAAAATTAGCCAAACCCAACAAAAATTCTTCGCGCAATAAACACGTCGAAGCAAATTGTCGTTGTTCTTTAGAATAAATGGGCATGTAGCTACAGTGTCACAAGAGAATTTTAGAACAGTTGATTCTGAATGGTACACAACCATTTGTTTGCTAGAAGTCTTTAAAGAAATAAGAAAGAAAACCAGCGACGCAGGGTTATTCTTCGCTACGACAACGCGAGCTCTCACACTTCGGACCGAATAACTCAATATTTGACCGGTCAAAACATCGAATCGATTGGTCGCCCGCCGTACAGTTCTGATTTGGCACCCAATGATTTTGCTCCTATCGGTGAAGAATAAACTATGTGATCAACGATTTACGATGCGAGAAGAAGCGGTTGCTGCGTTCAAAATGCATGTTTTGGAGATACTTCAATCGGAATGGAAAAAGTGCTATGAAAATTGTTTCAAACGTATAAAAAAGTGTATCAATCATCGCGGAGAATATTTTGAAAAACAATAATACCATTTTCAATGATAAATATTTCTTTTTATTTATTATTCCGGGTATATAAATAGCAAACCTCGTAAAGAGGTTTGATTGGTTGCGTTCTCCGAGTATTGTCGTATACGCCACCAACTTAAGTATTGACACAGAGAAGCATAGATAAAATATCATAAATTCGATTTTTCATGGAAATAACTATACTAGGAATAATATTACGACACTCGAAAGAAATGAACAAAGAAGGTGTGTAAATAAACTAATATGAAGATGTTTTCATATTTTTTTAATCAAACGATATTGTACATTGCCTCCTTCAAACCAGTTAGCCTGCGAAGCCACTCAACGCTGAAGAGTGTTTGTCCACTCGGTGCACCACAGACGGTGCTGAAACTCAGATATTGGAATCGCTTTCAGCTGGTTGATTGCTCTCTTTTCAATATTCTGCAATGTCCTAAAATGGTGTTTTTTTGAGGTGAATTTTAATTTTTGATAAAAAAAATCATAAGGACTAAACTCTGACGAATAAGGGTGGTATGTAGTACTAGTAGCCAGCGGCGGTTCGTGATGGAAAAAACAGGTGAAAAAAAATATGGGGATGGGGAAATGCGGCCAATAATTTTTCATTTCTTAGTATCATACACACACTTTGCTGTATAGAAATACGAGTGTACCTGTCAGATATAAAATTTTCGAAAAGGTACCTAGATAATAAAATTTTGCTTAACTCAGCAGTGGACCATGACCATTAAATCTGTTTGTAGTTGAAGTCCATATTCCTAAATTTATGAGCAGCAAAGTGGCCGACTTCATTAAATTTTGAAATTGACTTCACAAGTTTTTTTTTTAATAGATAACATTGCTAATGCGCACAGCCGTTTCTGGCCCTCAGTATTTCTTAGAAATGTTTTGATTTATCTGAGGGTAGAGAAACATCTTTCGCTTTCTACAGTCCTCATAAGGACGGTACACAAAGCAGCCAGCAATTCCACAGATTCACTAAATGTTAATGCTAAATTGTTTTGGGTAAACATTTCTAACAGCAGCACAGCCTCACTGTGTTTCATAAAATCGTTCCGTGTATATATTACCGAGAGTTCATCTTTTAATTTTAAGTAATTTACTTTTGTAAACAGGTTACACACAATTTTAATGTCTTCATTTGGAAAGACGGCTCGATATTCACCAACTTGTTTGGTTAGGTATACATCGCAACTAAAACGTTCATGAACCTGTATGGTTAAGGTATCACCGATTTCCTTGTATATCTTGACATTCGAATTGGGGCCCTCCTTGTCAGTAAATTTCCGTTTCTTTCAGCGATTCTCTATGATCGTTGTAGATTATTCAATAGTTAAGTTACCAAATTCTTGATTAATTTGTATTTCTATATTGTCTCTGTTGAAAAAGTTACCATTTTTTTTTTACTTTAAGTGCACCTAGTTGCCTGCTTTGCAGTTGATCAAAGAGAATGTCGCAGTGAGGCATTATTTTATTGAAGAAAAACAACCAAAACTTATCATCCACTGAGCTTGATTAATAGAATTTTTATCTGACTCGACTTACATAATTTCTTAAAGGCATGTTTGCAATTCTTCTTTGTAAATGTACACAGTACTCATACATGTAGATATTAAGTTTCATCTGGTAGGCGCCGCAAGCGATAGACACTTTTCCACGACGCTGTTCAGAACAGTTGTCTTTTTGGATGATCGAGAAAAGAAAGCTTGAAATGCAGACAGACAAAAAACATCTTTACACTTTGTTGTATTATACAACACCTATTATTAGATTTAATTGGTGATTTTTGATGACAATTCGGTCCTCAAATGTTAATGTGACATTATTTCTATTCATATATTGAACTGAATTCATCTTCGCTATTGTAATCGTTCAAAACATTCGCTTCGCAACCACTCGAAAAGTCAAAAAGTGCGATGGCGAAAAACACCAGACTATTGAGAATGGGACAGTTTAATCTCCAGGTTACTAGCAAAGCTACGCATTGCTGTTTTTGTTTTTCGCACGCGATAGTAAAGAAAACAGTAGCGGCACAAACTTGTGTGTGCCCAAAGCACGCGTTCTTTAATCGGTGCACTTCGGCAATCCACGACCTATTTCGTTACCGCGAATAACATTATGGATGTTAGACTATAGAAGTTGCAAGAAGCGTGATCATAGACAGAACAGAGAATAAATTATTATAAAATCTGAACTTATTTTTTTCACTTCATTTTTTAATTTTTTAGGAAGGACACACGTGCCCTTATGGACCAACCGCCACTGCTAGTAGCCAAGAACTCGTTAACTGAAATCGTTGTGTCGTCGTTGTGCAGCACCCAGGTCTTCTTGATGTTTGGTTCTACCCGAATGACCCTTTGTCGAATTCTTTCAAGAACATTGCAGTAAAAGTAATCCTTTATCGTTTGCTCTTGATTCACAAACTTTGGATAGCACCGTTGCTTGAAATTATTGTCACTTATTTTCAGAACGCACTGGAAAATCCGGTTCACGAAAAGACTTGCTAGAGATCACGATATAAATATAAGGAACAGATTTATAACTGAAATCACTTTTTGAAATTTATTATTAAGCATCATCAGGAGATGATGTACTGTAATTATCAGTAGATAAGTCAGTCCAATCCACTCTCATTGATGCTAACATGGTAAGAGAAACGCGCGTCGTGAAGTAAAAAAAGTGATTTGGTGTTTAGTATATATGTATTTGGTTCACTGTCAATCTACTACGGTTCGGGTCCAATATACTTAATGATCGCCTCAGTCCATCTTTCATCCTATCGCCTTACTACATGATCTGCTCACCTCCATTTCAATTTCTTTACTCTTCCAATAACGTCACTCACTTTCGTTTGTTCTCTGATCCACGTGTAGGACTTTCTATCCCGTCTAGTAAGGCCAAGCATACATCTTTTCATTCCGCTCTGCGTTACCTGAAGTTTTTGAACCGACTGCGATGTAAGTGTCCAGATTTTACTTCCGTATGTCATAACGGGCAGCACACACTGATTAAATACTTTTCTTTTCAGGTAAAGTGATAGTTTGTTCTTAAATACTATGTTGATCCTGCCAGCTACATTTAAGAACTCGTTCCACCTCTTGGACGATATCCGCTTCTACTGAAATCCTCTGCCCAAGATATATGAAGTAATCCACAACGTCGAAATCCCTTCCTAAAATAGAAATTCTTATATCCTCAGTAAATTTATTGAACATAACCTGACTCTTTTTCTGATTTATTTTCAAGCCAAATAGTTCTCCAGCCCTTTGCGGCTCTTGTATGTGCCTTTGCAGCTTATCTGGGTCTTGTGAAAGAGGAACAATATCATCTACGAATCTAAGATGGTTTAATTATATACCATTGAACTTTATTCCATCCTGCTCGCTATCCAGGCTACGGAACACTTCTTTAACGAAGGCTGAGAAAAGAAGAGGCGATATCGCGTAATCCTGCTGTACACCCCGCTCTACATTAATTCCAACCTCAAGACCATTAAGGTGGACTGTCGCTATAGCTTTATCATATATCGATCCCAGTAGGTTTACATAGGCTTTGTCTATACGTTGGTTGAACAATACATCAATTATGGCCTGCCTTGAGATCGAATCAAATATTTTTTCATAATCGATAAAAGTCTAGCACACTGGCATAATGTATTCTTTGTATTTTTCTATGGCCTGCTGTAGAACCTGAATGTGATCTATTATACTGAATCAACTTCTGAATCTTTCTTGTTCTCTTGTTTATGCGTTATTGAGTTTTCTTAATATTCTTTTAGATATTATCTTTGTAAAAACTTTGTGCACCACTGATAGGAGGCTTATTGGATGGTAATTCTTTAAATCTTCATGTGCTCCTTTCTAATATAAAAAAATCACTGCATTTTTCGATAAGTTGAGTACTTCTTATTCTTTGAGGCATTTTGAGTATAATTTTGCTAGTGTTTCATGTAAAGTCCGACCATCAACTTTTAGCATTTCAACAGTTATACTATCCTTTCCTGAAGCCTTGCTGTTTTTCATCGAGTCTATTGTCTCCTCCTCCAACCAGGATATCCGGCATTTGTTTTTCAGTGCGCATTACTGTTCTTGACTTGTTCTGATCCTCATATAACTGACAACCTTTAATATTTGCGTCCGCTCCCTGCACACTGTACCATCCTCACGCATTAAGGCAACAATTTGCGCCCTTTTCTTTCTCAGTTTCTGTTTAGCTTTGTTAATTCCCATGTTTTCACCCTTTTGCATTAGCTACATGTTGAATCGGCGCGTTTTCTCTCGAATATGTTTTTTTGTAGTTTTAATAAAACTCAGCGTACTTGACCCTCCCAAAATAACTTCCTGAATTTTTTATTGTCCATCATTTTTTCATTAAATGGATGGTCTCATTGGAGATTTTTGACTATTTGGAACATTTATCTTCTGGTGCTATTGAAACAGCCGTTTCAAGCACATTGTTGGCGGTTTCTTCATATTGATCTGTCACTTCTACCTCCTAATTTCTATCTTCTAAATATGGGTTGTTTGATTGTGGAGAGGGTGTCACTATTCTTGACGAGAGAGCATATGCCGGTACCCCCGATGAGTCTAATCACCAACAGACGAAATATGTGTCCTCCACTGTAAGGGATGCGTGGGGCTCACTCCCGGTCAAGCAACTTAGAATGCTAGCAACTAGAATGCTCATTTTGGCCGAGACGCAGGTTGTTGTGTGTTCCATTTGAGATTGTTGAACCCAGCGTTTGGGGGTGTATGACTCCCAACTACTGTTATCCCGCAGTCGACGCAGTTCATATACGTCCATTATAATTAAACATTATCATCGATTTAAGAAAACTTACTAATTCACTACAATCTGTGACGTACATAGTAATGTATATGATTACTTTCATAATGTAATATGCTCCACTTTATTTAAAAAAAAAATAAGAAACTTTGTGTTTAGTTTCATTTGTCAGTCCGTCGTGTGTTATTTAAAATTGAAATTCGCGCCAAATATCACCGACTCCAGGTCAAATCCCTGTTTAAATTTTAAAGGCGGTAATGAAGTTAGCTGCGGACCGCGCCATTTAATGGCCGGCATTGCTGTACCAGTGCTACAGTTGTGTTTACCTTGTATACATGTGCTCATCCAATCAAAATTTCAGTCCCTTGGTGAGTCATTATTTTTTTTTTAACCTGAGACTTATTTTGATTTATACTTAGTTAACTATGATTTGTCAAAATGTAGCTTGTTGATATTGGAAATTACCAAAAGAAACATTAGTTTTAATTATAACTTACGATTTATATCTTTTTCGTCAGTCCGTTGGCGTCTGTCCTTTGTCAGGTATTGCGCCAGAGGACTGAAGTGTTTTCATGGTACTGATGTTTTTTGTTTTAGGGCACTTTAATCTTAATTGCTATCGTGTATAAATATTTCTATTTCATATTTCAGTTTAAAACATCATGCGGCACGCTAAAAATAAATTGACCAGCGAAGATATATAAAAAAAAAAAGAGAAGCCGAAAAGGCTCGCTTGGTCAGAATTAAAAGCGACCCCATTAAATTAGCGGAATACAAAGAAAAACAAAAACTGCAGTACTTAAGAAAAAAAGAGAAAGGATAAAGAAAAAAATGTTAACGAAATGACACCACGGAAGTAACGAATAACTAGAAAAAAATGGAAAAATTATTCATCCAACTACAGACAAAAGAAGCAGCTCTTGAAACAAACTCCTAATCATTTTATACGCCAGAATACTGCAAGTACTGACGATGAAATACAACCCATAGTTCGTGAAGAAAACAGAGCTGTTATTAACGAAGACCAAAGAGCAAAAAAAGCTAAAAAGAGAAGTGAAAGACAGAGAAAGTCTAGACATAGTACACCAGTATAATGCCATTAAGCAATTGAAAGAGTCTTTATCTGAATGAAATGCCATGGTACATATGGATTTTTCTGAAAATTTTTGTACTAAATACAACCAGGAAATCCAATCCTTCCATGTTGGAGGTTCGCGAGCCCAAATTTAATTACATACTGTTGTCGTTTATCTAAAAAACTTCGTTGTTTCACACTGCACTATCTCATCTAATTTGTCTCACAACGCTGGAGCAATTTGGGCCCATCTGAAACCTGTACTGGCATCACTGCCATTAAATATTGAAAACATTCACTTTCTCAGTGATGGTCCTGTAACGCAATACAGGAACAAATGTATGTTTTATGTATTAGGCTGTAAACTGCTCCCTAATATTATAAAATATATCTGGAACTTTCATGAAGCTGGACATGGGAAGGGGGTAGGTGGCCTCTACACCCGATGGTGTAGGAGCCACTTGTAAACGAACAGCAGATCAAGTAATTGCTGCAGGTGGAGATATAACTAACTTGAATGAGTTTGCTACTGTCATTCGTGAAAGATGTTCAGGTATAAAGGTGGATGTGATCTAAGGGTGTGAAATTGAGCAGATGAACCCCATCATTAATGATAAGTCGTCTGAAATGGTTGCTTTTAAGGGGACACTATCGGTGCATCAGGTGACTGGCACAGTTTATATTCCAAATAATCTTACAATGAAGTCACTAAGTTGTTTCTGCAATCCTGATGGATGTGATCATTATAAGCTAGAATCTATTAAGTATCAAACAGAATTATGTGCTAAAAATAGTATATGTCTAAATACTTCTACCATATTCTCAGATTCTGAAGATGATATACCACTATCTACATACGTTAGAGACACTGATGATAGCTCTAAGTTAAACAACGATCTATCGGCACCAGGAGTTAGTAGTTATTCGCAGCCTCAAAGTTGTTATAGTAGTGGTGATTATGTTTTAATCAATTATGTCACAAAGAAAACAGAATATCACTCATTCAAGTAACTCATTCAAGTTAGTTTCAATAACTCATTCAAGTTAGTTATATCTCCGCATGCAGCAGTTACTTGATCTGCTGTTCGTTTACAAGTGGCTCCTACACCATCGGGTGTAGGGGCCACCTACCCCCTTCCCATGTCCAGCTTCATGAAAGTTCCAGATATATTTTATAATATTAGGGAGCAGTTTACAGCCTAATACATAAAACATACATTTGTTCCTGTATTGCGATACAGGACCATCACTGAGAAAGTGAATGTTTTCAATATTTAATGGCAGTGATACCAGTACAGGTTTCAGATGGGCCCAAATTGCTCCAGCGTTGTGAGACAAATTAGATGAGATAGTGCAGTGTGAAACAACGAAGTTTTTTAGATAAACGACAACAGTATGTAATTAAATTTGGGCTCGCGAACCTCCAACATGGAAGGATTGGATTTCCTGGTTGTATTTAGTACAAAAATTTTCAGAAAAATCCATATGTACCATGGCATTTCATTCAGATAAAGACTCTTTCAATTGCTTAATGGCATTATACTGGTGTACTATGTCTAGACTTTTTCTGTCTTTCACTTCTCTTTTTAGCTTTTTTTGCTCTTTGGTCTTCGTTAATAACAGCTCTGTTTTCTTCACGAACTATGGGTTGTATTTCATCGTCAGTAGTTGCAGTATTCTGGCGTATAAAATGATTAGGAGTTTGTTTCAAGAGCTGCTTCTTTTGTCTGTAGTTGGATGAATAATTTTTCCATTTTTTTCTAGTTATTCGTTACTTCCGTGGTGTCATTTCGTTAACATTTTTTCTTTATCCTTTCTCTTTTTTTCTTAAGTACTGCAGTTTTTGTTTTTCTTTGTATTCCGCTAATTTAATGGGGTCGCTTTTAATTCTGACCAAGCCAGCCTTTTCGGCTTCTCTCTTTTTTTTATATATCTTCGCTGGTCAATTTGTTTTTAGCGTGCCGCATGATGTTTTAAACTGAAATATGAAATAGAAATATTTATACACGATAGCAATTAAGATTAAAGTGCCCTAAAACAAAAAACATCAGTACTATGAAAACACTTCAGTCCTCTGGCGCAATACCTGACAAAGGACTGACGAAAAAGATATAAATCGTAAGTTATAATTAAAACTAATGTTTCTTTTGGTAATTTCCAATATCAACAAGCTACATTTTGACAAATCATAGTTAACTAAGTATAAATCAAAATAAGTCTCAGGTTAAAAAAAAAATAATGACTCACCAAGGGACTGAAATTTTGACTGGATCAGCACGTGTATACAAGGTAAACACAACTGTAGCACTGGTACAGCAATGCCGGCCATTAAATGGCGCGGTCCGCAGCTAACTTCATTACCACCTTTAAAATTTAAACAGGGATTTGACCTGGAGTCGGTGATATTTGGCGCGAATTTCATTTTTAAATAACACACGACGGACTGACGAATGAAACTAAACACAAAGTTTCTTATTTTTTTTTTAAATAAAATGGAGCATATTACATTATGAAAGTTATCATATACATTACTATGTACGTCACAGATTGTAGTGAATTAGTAAGTTTTCTTAAATCGATGATAATGTTTAATTATAATGGACGTATATGAACTGCGTCGACTGCGGGATAACAGTAGTTGGGAGTCATACACCCCCAAACGCTGGGTTCAACAATCTCAAATGGAACACACAACAACCTGCGTCTCGGCCAAAATGAGCATTCTAGTTGCTAGCATTCTAAGTTGCTTGACCGGGAGTGAGCCCCACGCATCCCTTACAGTGGAGGGCACATATTTCGTCTGTTGGTGATTAGACTCATCGGGGTACCGGCATATGCTCTCTCGTCAAGAATAGTGACACCTTCTCCACAATCAAACAACCCATATTTAGAAGATAGAAATTAGGAGGTAGAAGTGACAGATCAATATGAAGAAACCGCCAACAATGTGCTTGAAACGGCTGTTTCAATAGCACCAGAAGATAAATCAGATTTTATCAGTTCTATGTCATCCTCGTCAGTCCCCTGGCAATGAAAGTCTCAAATTTTGAAATATCTCATAATCTACTTAAAAAAGTGACTGGCCCGATTTGGAACAATATATTCATTACATTAACTATCTCAAACACCTGAATTTGAATATATATATATATATATATATATATATATATATATATATATATATATATATATATATATATATATATATATATATATATATATATATATATACGGAGGGAATAGAAATTACAGATCAAATCTTTTATGTATTATCAAATGTGTTTAAGAGATGCTTTTAATTTTTTTTGTTGCTCGGGAAGCATAGAAACTAATAAAAATTTTACACGTTGTTTTCTGCAAATCTCGATGTCAGATCTAGGGGAAATTTTAAAATTTTTGGTAACAAATCATACCATATTTAAATAATTGAACAAAAAAATGAAAGTACCTAAGTTTAAATAAATCACTATTTAGTCTCACTGAATATAGTCTAACAAAACCGAGAAAATTCTATGAAAATTTTGGGTAGGGAATAAATTTTCCTAACAAAAAGGACTTTTAACTAAATCTATTATTATAAATTCTAATAGTCAGAGAGAATATTGAAAATAAGTACAAAAAACATGTACACAAATTAATTATGTTATAGATATTAATCGTTACTGGAATTATGAGATATGTTGTAAATTGTTTATGTATGCCGATAAAGGTGTGTTTGATATTTATTGTAGTTATTATTTTATTAAATCTGAAAATATGACCGATTTATTTTCCAATCAATCTATACGATATGAACAGGCACGTTTTTTTAATTTTTAAATATTGCTTTATAGAATGGCCTGCAATGGATAACAATTAAGTGTTACATTTATTTTCAATTCGCAAGTAGGAATATTTTCCAGTGAAAAGTTCGTCTATTTTTTTTAATGGATTTTATATGTAAATAATAGCAATACCAACAATAATAAAAATATTTCTAATAATATATAATTGTGAGATCCATTGGATTAAATCGTTTAAATTTTGACAGCTAACTACACTCCTGGACAAAATTAACGCAACAACATAACAAAACATACAAATCGCTATATTTAATTAATTTTAATAATTTTTTATGGACATTGATTTCATTAAAAGCTGAAGAAGAGAGATTTTTTGATATTTTAAAAGTGAATTAGCTACAATATATCTGTATAAGATTTAAATTAAAATTATTCTTAAGACCTAATAACAAAATCGTTGGAATTATGAAATGGTGAAAGAAAGAAATGAATGGTTTAATTGGGACACTAGTAGCGTGTGTTGCCTTTTCTACTTTGGATTACAGCATTTATGCATCTAGGCATGGATTCAGATCCGTTCGATCGGATTCAGATCCGGGCTTTTTGGTTGCCATTGCATAATTGGTATACTAACTTGATTAAGATAATCGACTACCTCCTTAGTCATGTGAGGTCAAGCGTTGTCTTGCATAAACAAAAAATTGAGTCCCAAAAAATGGACAAAAGGGCTCATATGTTCTCGTACAATACTCTCAAGTAATCAGCATTTATGGAGCTCGTACGCACAGGAACTAATTATGTACGAACATCAAAACAGATGCCACCCCAGAACATAACAGAGACTCCGCTAAATGGAATCCTTGCAGATATATTGCAAGTAGTAAACCTCTCTCCTAGTCTTCGTCATACTCGCTCACGACCATCTGGATGTTTTAGGCTAACCCTAGTTTTATCTGTGAAGAAAACTTGATTCTAATCATCCACAGACCAATTTTGATCATTTCGAGCAAAATGTAACCTGGCAACTCTGTTCTCTCTAGTAAGCAAGGGCGCGGTGGCTGGTCTCCTACTACCTAATCCAGCTTCATTTAACCGTTTTCTAATGGTTCTAGAAGAAATTGCGACATTGCGGGTAGCTTCGAGTTCGTTTCTCATCACAGAACTAGTGGCAGTCCTGTTTCTTAAAGCATATTGTATAAGAAAACGTTCATCTCGGTCGTTATTGCATCGTTTTCGCCCTTACCTTGGCCTTCTAGAGTAAGTTCCTACTTCAGTCAAACATCTTACCATACGACTTATTGTGGAACGATGGTTGCTTTACAAATTGGCGTCGTTCAATTAAACTGATGCTCGCACTACCTCGTATTCACTCAAATTTCTTGTTCGATTCATTTTTCCAATTTTTCAGAGTTACAAATAAAACAGTCTATCATAAAAACGTAATACTTTCAAAAAAGTAGCAAATTATAAGTTTAATTTTAAAGAAAATTTATTGCAAGTATTGCATAAAACTGTTTATCTTTTAAAAAATATTTAAAACTGTAAATCTACAGGAATTGTTTTGCGCGCTGTCATTAACAACGAAAAAAATATTTATAGCTTGCTATTCATAGAATTGATAAACTTTAAAAGTGGCATAAGAAAAAGATAAATTCATTTTTTCGATAATTTCATTTTGTTGCATTAATTTTATCCAAAAGTGTATTTGTTACACATGGTTTGCGAACTGCAGATCTTTCATTTAATCTTCAAACCCACTGGTCTATAAATGTGGGCAACCAACACGACAAGTCGGTAATGATTAATACGAAATCACTAATTTTCTTAAACTACGACATACGTTTATTGTTTTTTTTTGTTTTTTACTAATCCTTTTCTTTGAATTATTTACACAATTTAGCACTAATAGGGAAAATAAACATAACATTTGACCTAACGTATATTATTTTGAACCCAAATAACAAAAAATGCTAAAACAACGTCATTGGAGCAGATGCCATGGAAGGAAAAAAAAAGAAGTAGTAGATTTTTATAAAAAATCTTGATGAAACGCTAAAATGAAAAATATTACCAAATGGGTTTAAGAGGTGCTTTTAGAATATTTTTTTGTTTAGGAAGTATAGATAAAATGAAAACATACGAGACAATGAGTCATTATAGGATGTTTCACACTCCTGAAGAGGTATGACTGAATTACGGAGGAAATAACAAGAATCAGATGATGTGGAGAGAATAGAAATTAAATCGGAAAGCGATGATAACGTAATATTGAATAGTGATGATGAAGACGATTTTATTTGCATTGCAGATGAGCATGAAACTTTCGATTTAGAAATAAATGATAATAATGATGAGAATTACAAACTGGACAACGATTTAGATACTGTGTGGAGTGACATCATTCAAAATTTCCCAGAACAATAACCTCTAATATAATAACTCATCTTCCAGGATCTAGAGGGGGGGCACGAGGGATAGCATGAATGCAAAATATTTTCATTGTTTATAAATGAGTGGCTGCCCTAAAAAAACTCAACGCCAAGCCTTGAGGATATGGTCTCTGCAACATAAGGGTTTCTTGTATTTCGTTGCACTATGTCGAGAAAAAAATTTGCTTTTCTTCTCAAAAACTTGCGATTCGATGACAAAAGAACAAGGGAGGGTTTGCTATTCTTGGCACATTCCTAGGAGTAGCGACCCCCAGCTTAGGAAACGTTGATGTATAAACATGAATGTATATTAGATATAAGACCGAGTTCATTACAGTATCTTGTTATATTCCAGATGTTGCATTGTGCAATTTCGTGTGTTTTGTCTGGTAACTAAAATAAAGCCATATATGGCTGCTAAAGTATCTAATTTTTTTTTCAGTATGGTAAAAAAATTTTTTCAAAACCAACTTTGAATCCCGATTGAACATTTCTTCGTGTAACGGAAAGTATATTTTATTCTCTATAGTAAATGCAAATTGTCAAACTATTTGAGGTTAGATGCAGCACGTCCGACCGTTGAAGTGCAGTTAAATTAGTGCTACTTTTTTCAGTGGAAAAAAAAACATATAAATTGGTAAGTAAAAAAATCAATAATTTCAAAATACTTTCTTTGCATATTCAAGAACATGGGATTGTTGTAGTTTTTATGTTTTTTCTTTGGTTTTTGGGTCTTCTTTTGAAATTGCCATATTTTGCATCGTATGGATTCCCCTTAAAACACTGTCTGCCAAATCTGGCTTCGTATGCATTCAAGGTTGCTTTCTATTCTTGATAGAAATTGATCCTTCTTATTTATTAGGTATTAGGTTTATTAGGTAACGATGATCTTGTTTCAGACTTCTACCCTGAATACGAATCTTACTCTCTCCATGCTCGTCAAAGAAAACATATTTTCAAAAGAATCCGATTCCGAATCCGATAGCTCTGATGATGATGATATGACCATACAAACCGTACAGGCTCCATCTAAGACTATGAACATCATAAGATAGTGAATATTCCCTCAGCTTACATAGGCAGTGAGCGGAGAGCAGCAAAACGGCGGTATTTTCGACAAGAAAACAATACAGGGATATAACATATCCTCAAGCTGTAAATGTTTATAATCAGCACATGGGAGGAGTAGATTTACTCTATTCCTTGCTCGGTTATTACATAATCCATTTGCGATCTCGCCAATGGTACAAAAGGATTTTTTTCACACGATAGACATGAACTTAGTAAATGCTTGGTTGCTATGGCACCGAATCAATATATATGAATACATGCCGATGTTTGATTTTAAACTTGCAGTTTTCGAGCAATGAGTAAGGCAGGAATGGTTTTAGCTATGGACAACCTGGTCGCCCAGCTATCATCATCGGAACACCGACCTCAAGTCGAGTCAGCACTCCATCCAGCTTGCTTGATTCACCGATACCCTGCAAAAAGTCACGAAAAACTCCAGCCAGGCATCAAGACCTACCTTTGGATACCGTACATTCTGATAACATAGATCATTTTCCCAAGTGGATGAAAAAAATCGACAAATATGCCATAAATGCCGTTCTTTCACCAAGTGAAACAAAACTACAATGAGAAACAAAACTACTTCAAAAGATTTCCAAAAACCATAATTGTATTTTCAATTTAACGCATACGAAGCCATATATGGCTTCGTATAGTAATTTTTAGAATAGTAATTGTACTTTTTTTTTCAATTTTAACTGATTACATACATAAAGGGTTAAAGAGATAAGTTCAATAGGAGTGAAATAGCAGCTTTTTTAACTTGTTCAATAAGCTGACATGACACATTTTTTTTCTGTGTGCTCAACACTGCCTAAATTCATTACTACAAGAACCATATTTCATTGCAGTAGACTTGGGTACCTTAGCAGATCCTCTTGATGAAGAAGGACGTAAACAACTGGCTAAAGGTAGCCAGGACACTGAACAATATCGTAAATTTCTAGAACAGCCTTCCAGTAATATGGACGATAGTGGCTTATTTTTCGGTTCAAGTTATAAGCAAGTGCTTTACAAGAGTGGGGTTTAGAATTAGTGACACACAAGCAAAATCAGCCTTAGATAATCCTAATGAACAAGTTTTATCTGTGATTATATAGA
>JARFXV010001192.1:0-95000 GCA_031761425.1 Cosmopolites sordidus | reverse complement strand
TTCATGGAAAGTACGTCGATGGACACAAGGGGTACTCAGAAGGGGTCAAGTCTAGTGAGTACGGCGGCTGGAGTTTCCAGCCAAGAACAGAAATGGTGTCTCTGTTCGCTTTCGCCGGGTCCAATGTCGCGTTGTCGTGCTGGAAAATCACTTTCGTGTGTCTTGTAGCCCATACTGGTCACTTTTCGATAAATACATAATTCAAATTGATCATTTGTTGGCGGTAGCGAACGGTATTCACTATTTCACCTGGTTTCAAAAGCTTATAGTATACAACAACCTCCCGATCCCACCAAATGCACAGCATTGTCTTCTTTCCAAAGTGATTCGGTCTTGCGGTTTATGTTGATGGTTGTCCTGGAGCAACCAATGATTTTTTGGTTTTTGAATTCTGGAAATATATTCATTTTTCGTCTCCAGTCACGATCCGATGCAAAAAAATCTTATTTTCATACCGAGAAAGTAAAATTTCGCACACTGTTTTTTGCTTTTCCATCAGTCTGTGGTTCAGCTGATGTGGTACTCATTTGCATGCCTTCTGAATCTTTCCTGTGGCATGCAGATAATCACAAATGTTTCGGCGACCAACATTGAACCTCTTTGCTATTTGTTGTTGAGTATGCATATTGTTTTCTTCCAACAAATGCAATTCGGCATTTTCAATTTTTTTTTGTTGGGTACACTTTGAAAGGTACTGTCGCAGCCAGAAATTGGACTGTAAACCGACCCCCTGCTTCCAGCAGGATCTCTTAAAAAATATGGATTATTAACCGCCAAGCCTGGTAAGTGCTCATGATGCCCATTTGAGGTCGACAAAATCCATGCTATCATGTTGAGTGGTAGCAGAGTTTTGGAGTTTAGGATCTAGAGATGTTGATTTGATAAACATCTCGGACGAACGCATACATTTCGGCATGAGAAAGCTTTCAGCGCGATGGGTGCCCCGTTTGCTTGCTCAGTGAGGACCAAAAATGACCAGCGGTGCTTAGACGTGTGTGGGCGCAATTCAAAGTCGCTATTTACGACTGTTGATGAAACTTAGATTCATCATGACATATCAGAAATGAATGCACAGTCGATTGATTTACTCGACGAACGTGACTCAAAGAAGGCGAAGACGCTTCCATCTGCCAAAAAGATCTTTGCCATAAATTTTCCAGAGACTCGCCCTCTTTTGTCAAAGAAAAAATTGTTATTTTATCACGATAATGCACCCGCCTATTCGTTCGTCATTTTGTTTGCAGACTCATCCCCTTTCGACTTCTTTCTCTTTCAACCGTGAAGAAATGACTGCCGGTAACGAAATTCGCATCAAATGAAAAGATCATCACAGAATCACTACTTTTTGGAAGTCATAAAAAAGTTGTAAAATGGTTGGGCGAAGTGTATCGAGTTCAAAGGAGATTACGTTGAAAATTATATCTATTTTCGATCAGAAAAAAACTTCATATCTAGTACCTAACCTGGTATTCTCAATCAAAGTTTAATACATTTTTACCGGTTTCATACAGTTTCTTTTTATCTTTTAATGCAGCACCACGATTTGTTCAAATATTATTAATATTTTCATGGACAATTTAAACATTACTTGCTCGACATGATTTATCGTTAATTGTTTATGCGGTCGCATTTCCGCAATTTATCATAATTGGAGATATTTTATACGGTAACCTGGTTAGACCAATGTCGGTGAATTGTGCCACAAAACCATTGTTTAAATAAATGCATGACAAATCAGCTGCAAAACGTGCAGGTTGCCGATATTAAGTTGCTTTATTGCTGCGGGCCAGGCAATTTTTCACGTCGAAAAAGGACATTGATTTGTTTCGGTATCCGAGTTATTGAATTAGTTTTGTGTCAGTATATTTCTGTATTAGTGGTATTTAGTAACGTAAAAGTCACTGTTATTTTAAATAACAGTGATTTTGATTGACTGCTTTTGGCTTACAGCGACTTCTAAATGATATTTACGATACACTGTACGGTTAACTGAAAATTACCTTCCTACAATGAAAAAAAAAATCCTTGCTACTGAAACTATAATATTTTTGTTAGAATATATACGATGTATGTAAATATAGTAATGGGACTGATTAAAAAAAAAAAAAATATATATATATATATATATATATATATATATATATATATATATATATATATATATATATATATATATATATATATATATATATATATGTATATATATATATATATATATATATATATATATATATATATATATATATATATATATTTATATATATATATATATATATATATATATATATATATATATATATATATATATATATATATTCAATTGAAATTACAATTCTACATTGTCTCTTTTAAAGCTGTTGCCTTAGCATCATTCTTGCTTGCCATTCTTCATAGTGAAACTGAAACTCAGACACTGGAATCGCTTTCAGCTAGTCGGTGACGGCATTTTCAATGTTCTCATTGTCTTAAAATGGTGTCTTCTTAGAAAAATTTGCAGTCTCGGGGAAAAGGAAATAGGCACAAGGAGTCAAGTTTGGTGAATAGGGGGGCTGAATAGCCACAATGCTATTTTTACTCGCCAAAACTCGTTAATTGACGTCGCTGTATAGTAAGGGACATTGTCGTGATGCAGCCTTCAGATGTTCTTGATGTTTGATCTCACACGAATAACCCAAGCCTTTCAGGAATTTCACGATAAGAATGCATGTTTAACGTTTAGGCTTGAAGCACAAATTTCTTATGGACGATCTCCTGGTTATCAAAACACCAAATCAGCATATTTTTGAGCGAAAACTCTTTTGGAACCATTTTCTTCATCCCCTACTCATTCGTCAAAATCAGATAAACCGTTATATCTATTATATTCAATTCATTTTGACCATTTTGACAATTTTTGAAGTATTGTAGAATAGTTGATGGCTTTTTGCTGCGAGATTTATCTTCAATCGAGTCTTGGCTTTCTGAAAATGCCTTAAGCGACCTGAAAATCAACGCTCTTGACAAAACCCTATTCCTATAGGCCTGTTGACGTTTTATAAAAGTTTCCGACACATTGTTCCTAAGTCTGAAACAAAACTTGTTTATCGAAATTGTGGTCAGTCATTTTCAGGGAAAATGTGGTCCAATGTGGTCAGTCATTTTATATATATATATATATATATATATATATATATATATATATATATATATATATATATATATATATATCTAGTATACCTCGCCTAAGGTACTGGACGGGTCACGGGTGGTGGATAGTGAAAGTTCCATTAGATATTAATGGACAGCTGCGAATATCCCAAAATAAGCAGCCCCGAACCAAGGCAAAAAGAAAGCTAAATCCACTTAGCGTCTGACTTGTATCAAGCGGCTGAGTGGTCAGCGTCTATTCACCAGTGGTTCGGCTGATATTTAAATTCTGGAACTAACCCCTCCAGTCTTAACCTCTGAACCGTCATGGTTCAAACCTTTAATTCAAAGTACAAGATGAAGCGTTCTAGTAATTACAAAATTACCCCAGGAGGTAGACAATCCTCTGCCAGCTTTGCTGGTACAACCGGACTTTCGGATTCTGGGGCGTCCGGGCTTAAACGCAAAATCTTTCAGAGGGAGTCGGAGACCTCTGGCCAACGTCTGAAACCGAAAACAAAAACTTTCTTTGGAACGGTAAATATCAATTCTTTCTTGCGTCCAGGAAAACAACACGAATTGGGGCGAACATTAAATCAGCAAAAAATCAAAATTTTAGCTTTGCAAGAAACCAGATTGATTGATGATAACACCTTGGAATTCGGCAACTACAGACTTTTTAAAAGTAAAACTGACAAAAGAATACTCAAAAATACACCACATCTCGGTGTTGCTTTTGCTGTCTCAAGAAACATTCTTGGTTCTATAACAAATGTCCAGCCAGTAAATAATCGACTTATGACACTATCCCTCAAGTGTGCTAACAAAAACTATACATTAATCAATGCACACCTCCCAGTTAACGAAGAAAATAAATCTAATCCTGAAAAAGTAAATAAGTCCTGGGAAATTCTGGAAAAAACTATCTCTAAAATTCCCTCTAACCATGTAAAAATCCTATTGGGTGATTTCAACGCCCAACTAGGGAAAGAAAAAAAGTACAGGAAAACACTCGGCAGTTTTCCCGCTCATAAATGGACTAACCATAATGGTAGAAGATTGGTTGAACTATGTTCGCAGCTTAATCTAAAAATAATGTCAACCCATTTTAAGAAGAAAATAACAAAACAAAAGACCTGGAGGTGCCCAAACACGTACATGGGTGAATTTCAAATTGACCATGTTGCCATTTCGTACCCCAATTATAAAGAGATTTTGAATGTTCAAGTCAGGAAAGGAGCAAATATAGACACGGATCACTACTTGACTAGAATCAAACTTAGCTTAAAACCTCGAAAACTTATTCAAAAGGGGCTGCTAATACCAAAGTTTGACCCAACGAAAATAAAACCAGCCCTAAATGAAGAGCTTGATAAACAACCTGCACAGAACTGGCAAGAATTAAAACAAAAAATTATTAAAACAGCCTTAAAGTTGGCCCCTTCACAAAAACGTAGAAAACTTCCGTGGTGGGATGAAGTTTGCGAGCAAGCAGTATTAAGCCGAAGTAAAGCATTCAAAGATTGGAACAGTAAAAAAACAGCAATAAACTATAACATCTTTTTGGAAGTAAGAAAAGAAACATCGAAGCTAATTAGACAAACTAAAAGAAAATATGAAAACAATCAACTTAATGAAATAGAAAAGATTTCCAAAAAAATAACACCCGAAACTTTTACAAAATATTTAAAACTAAATTAACAGGCTATCAACCGCAGAGCCTATGCTTTCAAAACGAAAACGGACAACTAGCTCTAAATAACCAAGACAATTGCAAAGAACTTGCGAAATATTTTGAACAAATACTAAACTGTCCTGAGCCCTTAAACAAATTACCAACACTAAACCCTAAACAAACAAACCCAGATTCATTACCACCGAATGAAGAGGAAATACTTAGGCAAATCAAGCGGCTTAAAAATAACAAAGCTTCTGGTGAAGATGGAATCACTGCTGAACTTTTGAAATCCGTTGGTCCAGGTATAATCAAGGAAATAACCAAAATTCTACAAGAAGTTTGGCGAACCGAACGGATTCCGGAAGATTGGAAAGATGCTCTAATCCATTCACTACATAAGAAAGGAGATAGAACGGATGTAAACAACTATAGAGGAATATCTCTTCTCCCAGTTTGTTACAAGATTCTATCTCAATGTCTACTAGACAGAGCACAGGGACAGTTAGAACCGAACATTGGTGAATATCAGGCAGGTTTTCGACCGGGCAGATCCTGCCCTGAACAGATCCTGAATCTAAAGTTGATTCTAAGACATCAAAAACTGTACAATAAAAATCTCGTCTGTACATTTGTGGATTTCAAAAAAGCATATGATTCTATTGACCGCGAATCTTTATTCCGAATCTTGAAAGAACAAGGACTAGATCTGAAAACGCTGGCAATTATTACAGCAACGTTAACTAACACGAGGTCCAAAGTTAAATTCATGGGTGACATCTCAGAACCTTAATTAAATTTAAAAAATTAAATTAATCTCATTAAAACTGGTGTGAGACAAGGGGATGGACTCTCGCCACTCTTATTTAACTGTGTTCTAGAAAAAGTAATACAGGAGTGGCGTGAAAAAAAGTCGGCACTGAATATTGACCAGCCCATTAAACTGGGGAGAACCAACATCAAAATTGATTGTCTAGCATTTGCTGATGATCTAGCAATTTTAGCTCAAGATGTATTAACAGCTCAAAAACAGATTGAAATCCTAAAAGAAACAGCAGAAAAGGTAGGACTCCAAATATCCTTTGAAAAGACACAATACATGACCTGCAACAGACTAAGAACACCATTTCTAAAAACAAAATATACACAAAATATACACAGACGAGTCTCCCAATTAAAATATTTGGGTGAAATAATCATGGAAAATGGGTTGGAAAAAGCGGCCAATAAGGGTAGATGTCAAAAAATGGAAACGGTATTGAGACTTACACAAAATATTTACAACAAAAAATACCTATCTAAAAACACAAAACTGAGACATTACAACACGGTTATTAAGCTAGAATGTCTATATGCTGCAGAAACGCTCATTTTGAATAGAAAGAGGGACATCGAGGACATTGAAAAGAAGGAAAGAAAAATCATAAGAAAAATCCTAGGCCCCAAACAAATAAATAGCACAACATACCGACTTCGAGAAAACCCAGAAATCAAACAATACACAGATATACATAGCGATATGAGAAAAAGAAGACTTAAGTTTTACGGACACATCAAACGGATAAATCCGAGTAGGCTAACTAGACAAATATTCGAATCTTATGAAAATAGGAGTAGAGCTAAAGTAGAAATAAATAAATGGATTGCGGCAATTAAAGAGGACCTAAGATCAGCAAATATTACACAAAGTGAAATTCAGGATAGAGGTTGTTTCAGACACAAGGTTAACGTTTGGAAGGTTGGCCAGAGAGAAAAATGTAGGAAGACTGGAACAACTTGGTCTGACGAAAGGAAAAAAGCTCATAGCGAAAGAATGAAATTAGTATGGGCTCAAAGGAAGGCTAACAACAACAAACGCCTCTAATTGTACTTCGCGTGGTCCACCAGGGCCCATATGTGAATAATAATAATAATAATAATAATAATAATATATATATATATATATATATATATATATATATATATATATATATATATATATATATATATATATATATATATATATATATATATATATATATATATAATTATAATCGTAGCGTAACACTTATAATCGTAGTCTAACCCTATATTATTTCTAAATATGTTAATTATTCAATAGATTGGCATAAATTAAGTGAACTTATATCAATAATATAAGTTAAAGTAACTTTTTGAATTTTCAATCACCTCTAAAGTAGAGGGTTATCAAATAGAAGCTATACAGGTGCGGTCGTCAATCCCGCATTTTTTAAAACATTCAAATGGTCAAGGAAGTGGGTGAGATCAGTTGCCAAGATCACTGTTGTGTTTCCTAGCTCAAAGCATTTCAATTACTATGCAACTCTGGTCGAAATAACAACGAACTTTCGCCGTGAAGACATTTTATCAAACCGGTTCATATTGAACATTCAGCGTCATTTTCGTACGCATTTGGATATTCATCGTAATCGGGCAGTTCCATCAATTAATTCTATTAATAGAGAAACCACATACCGGAGAGGTGGTAGGCCGAGAAGAGTGCTTACTTCCCCGAATATTGATCGTGTGAGAGCAACTGTGGAAAGAGCCCCTCGGAGATCGGCACGTCGACAAAACGTTACGCTCGGAAATTCAGACAGAACACTCCGACGTATTTTATGGTTTGATCATCTCTATTACCCCAATAAAATCCAGGCGGTCCCGGCCGTCAATGAAAACGATGTTGTTGCCCGACGGCTCTTTATGTGAAATGTTCTTGGGACTTGCTGATGAAAACGCGGATATCGTCCACAACCTTTGGATGAGCGATGAAGCACATTTTCACCCGTCCGGTTATGTAAACAGGCCACATTTCAGGTACTGGAGTTGCGACCGCCCTCACTAACTACATCAAAAACCTCTTCAAATTCTCATTCACCTCTTCGTGACCTTCTAAGGTCACGGTTTGGTGCACGATTTCCTCAGAATTAATCATAGGCCTTTATTTTTGAAAATGAGCGTGGACGAGCAGAAACTGTTAATTAGGTGCGGTATTCTGATATTTTGCGCACGTTTTTCATTTCTTAGCGTTAGCATTATGAGGTCAACGATCGAACGTTATTCCAACAACATGGGGGTCGGGTAAGAATGGTCATTCTCATCAACGTATTCCCGAACCAGGTGATCTCCAGGTACGGAGATATTTCTTGACCTCTTCGATTACCGGACCTTAAATCTTGTGATTATTTCTTGTGGGGTTACCTGAAGAATAAGGTGTACGGACACCGACCTCGTACACTTCAGCAACTCAAAACAACAATCCGGCAAGAAATTGAGAGCATTCCTCAACAAATATTGCGTGGCGGGATGGAGATTTTCAGGAGATGGTGGCAAGAATGCATCAACGGCGATGGACACCATCTAACTGATGTAATTTTTAAAAAGTGAACTTGTTTCTTAAATGCTATTGGATGTAGAATAATTGCTTTTTTAAAAATGCGGGATTGACGGCCGCACCGTCATGTCATCGATATCAAAATAATATAATTCATGCCAGAAAAAAATCAGTAATCATGTTTCTGTGGGGGGTTCTCCATTGACAATAACTACATTTCCATTTTCGCTTTAAATAAATACGCACCAATTACACCTCCAGATGATAAACTACAACTAATTGTTAATTTTTGTGGATGTAAAAGTATTTGAAGAAAAGCATGTGGGTTTTCTTCACTTCAAATGAGACATTTTTTTCTTGTTTACGAAGCCATTTAACCAAAAATCGCTGAAATGATTAATCATAAAGCTTAATGGCTGAAGATGCCTTTTTTATAAAAAAAAATGGATCCAGTTGTTTCAAGTTGATCTAAGGCCCAATGTGTAAATTTTTTCCACAAAAAAGGTCATTTGGTTTGAGTTCTTGTGTTAACTGAATTTTATATCCCTTAAATGCATATCTTTGTGAAGAATATTACATGTAGTGCCATAGGAAAGCCCAAGTTCTTGAGATCAATGTGTAACTGATTGTTCTGGATTTTCATTCATTCTTTGGTTCATTTGGTTCAGCATCGATATTTTCAGCAATATATTTAAGTTTAAGACGGGTCTTAAACCGTTCTTAGCATCACAAACAACACCATTTGATTCGAATTTTTGAATTCAATTACAAACAGTTAGCTCTGTAAGTCGATTATGTTGACCATACATTTCAAGTAAGGCCCGAAACGTAGCTCGAATAGATTCATTATGTTTGTAATAAATTTAAATAATTTGTATACGCTGTGCAGCCGTATATCTTCTCATGATGATTTTCGAAATAATGCTAAATACAAATGCCAATTTTGGCGAGAATAAGAAAAAATATCTGCTCTGATGTTTTACAATAATATATATTACTAGTTTAATAACCCTTTATAAATAAAATTCGAGAATTAAACAAAAAAATCTACTTAAATAATCGAAGCTACTGCACCCTATATTATTTTCCATTATTTTCCTCGTTCAATAAATTGATATTAATTATGTAAACTTATATCAATAACATAAGTTAATATAACTTTTTTCAATTTTCTGACATCACCAACCTCCAAATTTTTTCTACCTTAAATATGAGAAGTAGTATTCCAAAAACAATCCATGTTTATTATAAAATTTGACATGTATGGAAGAATGAAAGTTAAACTGTTTTAACTAAAAGGCATATACTAGGGTGAATCAAATATAAACCGGAATTGTTTTATATAGTCCGGTTCAAGATATTACGTTGCCATTCGGTAAAATGGAATAACAAAATGTACGATCGAAATTATAGAACTGCACTGTTTAAGAAATTAATGCGAACGAAACTAAAATATTTTGAAACTACTTAACCAGGTATAAAATTAATTTTATCTGTTTACCTGTTATTCTATTAGGCCCGGCCATGTTTAGGTTTCTTGCAACTTTGCCGGGTTTCGTTACGACAGGGGTTGTTAAAAGTTTATTTGGTACTTTCTCAATTTACTTACTGTGACTTTATTTGTTTCCCATGTCTCGACTCTGTGGACAGGGGCAGAATTCAGCGAGTACAGAATGCTTGTTGTCGCCTTATTTTTGGACTTCGAAAACGGTATCATATCTCTCAGAGGATTAATGAGCTTAAGTGGCTTACTATGGATCACAGATGGCAGCTTCATATGGCTAATTTCACTTATAAGGTTATCAATGCTGACAATAATTCTGAAGCACTTAAAAGTATGTTTGTAGCTCGTTCAGCCAGTCATTCTGTGAATATTAGATATAGAAGCAAATTTACAATGCCACATTACAAAACATCGATGTTTACGAGATCATACATATATAATGCTATTAAGATATTAAATAGACTCCCCAATATATTTAAAATATTTAATATTAACAAATTCAAATACAAAGTCAGGGAATTTCTTTTAGTTCAACAGCTATAATTGCTAATATATTTTATATATTTTTTAAGACTATTGTTTCATGGGTATTTGACGTTCTGGCGGTGGCCGGATGGTTGGGTAATAGTATTGTTTTTTAGACTATGTGTGTGAGACATGAGAGGAAATGTTTGTGGTTTTATTGGTGAGTTTTTTTTTCTATCTAGGGATTAATATCGGTAGGTTGGTTGAGTGGAATAGCAAATTATGCTAGACTTCGCCAACTTGCTGATCAACAAATTGAGAATTCTCATTTATTTTGTTTCTATACTTTTGTGTATTTCTTTTTTTTCTTGTCATTAGTATGATGTAATAAAGGCCATTTATTATTATTATTATTATTTATTGTAGCCAATTGGTCAACGATATATTTTGAATCGTACTGTACATATTTACTATTTATAAAATAATACATAAAACTGTTGATCACAGTCTCGTCTACGCTTTAGATATATTTCCCAGCAGTTTGGAAAATTGTGAATTTCTTGCTCGTAGAAACTTTGGGCCATCAGCCACTTGCGCACGAAGTGCTCAACATTCTGATCGTTGTCGAATCGTACCCCTCCAAGTGCACCTTTCAAGGGCACAAATAAAATATAATTACAAGGGGACAAAGCTGGGCTTTATGGACGGTGGTCATGGATTTCCCAATGCATATTCTCCAGTTTTTCCTTCGTCGAAACTGTATCCATCGGGCACAGGTTTTATTGAAGTCAAGATGATTTCTGCTAATTGTTTGAGTACTTCCAAAGTTAATGCCCACCTTGAAAGCGATTTCATGAATAGTGAGCCGACGGTCACTTTTGATGACTTCCTTGGTTAAAAACTTTATTATAACCCGTTGCGCAATTGACGGTTGAACGTGTTGCTCATTCATGACTGTACTGACAAAATAACTAACTGAAACACCTCACTGAGCCTATTTCCCACTCCTAATACATTGCACTTCAACGACTTACACTCCCAACCTGCTCGTAGTTGGCTGAAGAAAGTAATTGTAAAATTCCGGTTTATATTTGATTCGCCCTCGTATTTAGCATGTGAGAATGTGAGAAAAATTAATAAAAATTGCCTGAAAGAAACAAGCCGACTAGTAGCAGTACCAAGACGCCAGCCATTTACGTGCCCGGCAGACTATCGACGATGAGTCGGCGACATATTTTTTTTTTTTTTGACTCTACTTAACTTTTAATCGCTTAATTTGGAAGAAAAGGATTAAGCGGCAATTTAAATCGTTAGTACCGATCGTATTCCTTCTCCGCATTGCCATTTATTTTTTATCTGGTTCGCGAACCTTATCTCTCGGTTGCGTTTAAGCGGTCGATTTTATTGGCCATAAAATCGGAAATTGCCCTGGGAGGACATAAACCCAATGCGTAGTAAAGAAGCTCTAAAGTCCGTTTAAGGCGATAATTGGGATCGAAATTCTAATTATTTCGGAAATGTACCGATGCTAAAGACGGCCCTTGTTATGGCGATCCTGGATGTTTTCATTTTACTTGCCTAAAGACTATAAAAACCTTTCGGATATCGTTAACTTTTAAGGAATTTCTTTCTCTTCTTTAAAAAAGACCAAAGATCTTAACGGCATAGTTCGTCATGGTAATGAAAGTTTCATATAACAACTGAATTACAAATTAGTTTAATTCGTAGCATAATATATGATGTGCACAAGTTTAATTTCACCAAATATCAAGGCGTGATTTCAATTTTAATTTTCAACCCAAAAGTTGCTATTGACTCTTGTCAAGTTCTCATATACACATATGTCCAAAAGTTTGGAATATTTACAAATACGATACCTACGTCTATGATTAGACCGTTTTTAAATGAAAACAAAAAAAGCATTGGTTTGCTGATAACAAAGATTTTTCGATTTTTGCCCATTCCATTGATATTGATATTTGCACATTATTTCCGTTCTTTTTCAATTTTCATGATATCTCATTTTAACAGATCAAGGGTAATTGCTTTGTTACAGGGCTTTAATCAAAGAACTATTGCGGAAATTGTAGGTGTTTCCTCAAGCGCTATATCAAAAATTCATAAAAAAAGCCTGATAGCTCGAAGGAATCGACTAGAACCTACAAGTGGTACATCAAGGGAGTTTGCTAGTTTTGAAGGGGTAACTGTTATAAGAACATTAGTTTGACAACAACACCAGGTTAACAAGGCCGACTAGAAACAGCTCAAACACGTATTTCATTTGAAGGTGGGAGCGTGATGTTTTGGGGTGGTATTAAAAGGGGTACATGGATATCTATTGTACGTCAGTTCTGGGCACAGTGGGAGACGGATTTGTTTCTATGTATGACAACGCACCTCCTCATCGAACAGAAACAGTACAAAATTGCCTTGAAGAGGACTGAATAACCAAGTAAAGGTGGCCAGCAAATTCCTCTAGCATGAATATCATTAACCATGCTTGGGACAGTCTGAAAACATGCATCAAGAAACGAAACAATCCTCTTTTTATCCTGCTAGAACCAAAAGATGCTGCTTGTAAAGAATGGGAGACAATTCCACAAGCCCAAATGGATCATTTAATTATGCATGCATACAGGCATACAGACCCATGGAGGAACTATTGCTTATTAGTTTTATTGAAAGTTGTTCTTTTTATTTATAAATTACTTTTGAAGGCAATTGATGCATTGTAATTTTTTGACTCCAAAATAATAAATAAATTTTACACACATTGGTCATTTGGTATCGACTTTTATTTGGTACCAGTCAGAGTTGTAATAAAATGATTATTACGTAACGTAACAGAAAACTTTAATATGAATAAAAAAGTGAAATGTTTGAATATTCCAAATTTTTGGATAAACACACGCACGCGCACACGCACACGCACACGTACACGCACACACCGACACACACACACACACACACACACACACACACACACACACACACACATATATGTCAAACAATCAACAAAAAGCTCATTTAGGCTGATACGCAGGTTGTTGTGTGTCTCACATGAGATTGTGGAACCCAGAAGTTGGGTGTCTGATAACACCCAGCACTGTCCTCTCACTGTCTCATTCTGCTGTCTGATTTGTAACACTGCATATATATATATATATATATATATATATATATATATATATATATATATATATATATATATGTATATATATATATATATATATATATATATATATATATATATATATATATATATATATATACATATTTATGGTTAAAGTTATACAGAGTTTATTATTATTTGCTATACTAAAATTTTATATCATTTATAGTTTTGCATTTTCTATTTATGGTATTTTTCAGATAATCATAGCTAATAAGTTAATAAACGACCAATATCAGTAAAATCATAAACTCGTGAATATATTTCCTATATAGAACATAGAAAATAAAAATTAATAAAGATAATGCTTGAAAATAATGTATAATAAAAAGAAAAGAGAATAAAGTGTTATGAAAATTGGTTGAAACGTATGAAAAAGTGTATTGATTATGGCGGAAAATATTTTAACAAACAATAAAACTATTTTCAAGGATAAATATTTGGTTTTATTTATTATTCCGGATACATAAATAGCAACCCTTGTATCAAGCGTTCCAAATTTTCAGATTATGTAACTTGAACTGTTTGAAACCAAGTTTGACCAGTTCAATTAATATTTATTTTCAGTACTTTTGCCTCCGATTGTACCTTCGGTACATATTTATAACTCGACTATATTTTAAATTGTCAGTCATTTAAACTGTCAATTACAGGATGGCGTAGAATAATTTTCGCTATTTAAAATTAATGTGTCAATGTAATGTGTAATTTTTGTACAGTTTTCTCTTTATTATATTTCCAAATATGCTAGAAACTCAGGACTTTTGGAATGGGTATTGGCCGTTGCTTTGCGATAATTTATTTTTAAATTGAATAAAAACATTTTTACTTTGTTATATATAATAATTTATAGATAACAAACTAACAATTTGTTTCAATTAATTTAAATAATATACACATTTTTACCATTTATTTTGAAAATTTGTTTGAAAAGCTGCTCCTACAACGCCTCAAACCCATTATAGAGCATCTTATTCCAACAAATCAGTTTGGATTCCGCAATAAGCATCCGACAATAGATCAAGTACATCGAATCACTGATGTAATCGAGAGAACTCTAGAAGAGAAAAATATCTATGCAACGATATTCCTCGATGTGGTCGAAGGATTCGGCCGAGTGTGGCACCAGGACCTCGAATACAAGCTAGAAAAATATTTACCACAACAAATGAGCCAAATTCTTCATTCATATATCACTAACCGTCACTTTAGAATCAAGCATGGTGAAAAATATTCAGATCTTAAAAAGATATGTGCAGGAGTGCTACGAGGCAGCGATCTCGGACATGTTCTTTATTCGCTGTACACTAACGATATCCCGCAGAGCAGTGAAGCAGTGACGGCAATATTCACCAATGATACTACTTTACTCGCTATTGGAAATGAAATTCATCCAGCTACACACAAATTCCAAACAGTCAACAATGTCACCAATTGGACAAAGAAATGACGCATTAAATTAAATAAGGCGAAGTCGACCCATGTTAATTTCACTAACAGGAAACCATTTAACTATATATCGATGATAGTCAACCAGAAAAGAATCCCACATGCCAACGAAGCAAAGTATCTGGGCATGACTCTGGATGCCAAGCTAAGATGGAAAACGCATGTGAAGAAGAAACGTGAGCAACTGGATCTCAAATTCAGAAAAATGTATTGGCTACTAGGGCGTCACTCTGTGTTGTCGATACATACTGCTTCTTTATAAGCAAATTCTGAAGCCTATATGGACTTATGGTACCTAGCTTTGTGGATACACCAATACAATATCTAATATAAAAGTACTTCGTGGTATTGTCAATTCCCCGTGGTACATCCGAAATGAAGACCTCCATCGAGACCTGACCTATGCCTATGGTCGAAGAAGAGTTCAAGAGGTTTGCAAGCAAACACCAGAAGAGGATGGAAAACCATAAAAATGTCGAAGTGATCTCGTTACTCGACAATGGCGGCTGAAGGGACCGTTCGAATTAATGTAGTGAAAATGAAGGGTGAATGTTACACTGAATGTTTTTGGGATGACAGAAGAAAAAGCAGACCACAAACAGCAAGTGCAACTGAAAACGTGCAACTTGTATATTGTGAAACTCTATGAACCTCAATTCCACGACAATATATTTAAATGTGAATAAAATGATTATCCCTCCAGAGTATTTTTAAGCAAGATCCCCATTTACATTTACATAAAATCTAGCTAGTGTAAGAGGCTTAACCTGGTGATTTCCTGCAATTAGAATTCAGTTATTTTTTAAATGGATTTGTTAATACAGAAAATTCACATTATGGGGGTACAGAAAATCTACAAATGCTCCACGAAATACTTATTCGTAGTGACAAAGTCGCAGTGTGGAGTGCAGTTTCCGCACAAAAAAATTGTAGGACCCCTTGTTTTTGAAAATAAAGAAGAACGAGCAGAAATCGTAAATATCGAGCATTATAGACATAGACTTGAAAATTTTTACTTTTACGTTTTTGAAATATTTCCATGAATTGATGAATCTCCAAAAATGGAGATCTGAGATGGTTTCTAAAATTGCAGTTATCTTAAAGTGAGAGTTTACATTAATAAGCCATGCCAGATTAGCACAAAGACAACAGTCGGTGAGAAATAGAGGCAATATGTCGAGAAACACTAACTAAGGTGATGAATAAACAAAAATATTTGTATGTTTTTCAATGGTATAAGCAGCCTATATTCAATGGAAAGTAAGCACCTTCCATTGGGATATTGAAAATGACCCTTTATGATGAATTCCTGTAACACAGTTATTTTTTTATTTTTGTTAAAAACTATCCAACAATTTAAGATACAGTAAATTTAATTATAAGAATAGGAACTTGTTAGCAGCAGCACTTGAAAGCAGACATTGTTCGAAACATAAAAAATCAACGATTAATATATCAATGGAATGCAAGAAACCAGAATAACAAAGAGGATATCTTAATGAAGACCCATAAGGAAATCGAAGAGTCTGAGCTGGCCAAGACTGAGTCTTGGTCTGCTGTCTGACCAAGGTGGAGGTGGCTGAATAACGTGGAGGATGATCTGAGATTAATGAACGTTATATAATTGATGATTGAACGTGAGAGTGTACGTTTTGTTTTTCTGGTAATACAGAAGGTCTTCCAGTAATCTTTTTCTTTATATTCATTTCAGAAACTTTATTAAAATTTGCAAATACAGGTTACCTCCTACCTGTACAGCGAGATATTTCAGAAATCGACATGTATCGCTTGTGCATTTGCAAAATTGATTTTTTCTCACAAGGCGTTAAATATTTTGAAAGTCCTATGATGGATATATTTTCACTTCAATAGAATAAAGAGCAGGGTAAGTTGCTTCAGTCGTACCCCCTAAATGAAATAGTACTGTAATGTTTAGTACAATTAAAATGAAACAAAATCTTCTGCACCTACAGAATCTGAATTTATTTGCTTTTTAACGAACATGCATAGAAACGTAAAAATATTTTATTAAAACCGTTGTTTTAACGTTTTTCCAAAAAGTACCTTCGGTGGGATTAAGGCGCCTAGTCGCCTAATTCGTATCAACTATAGTCTAAGTAATGTCTGAATGATTGTGGCTTGTTCATATATTTTTTTCTTTTTTAAGGTTTTTCACCACGATCTAAAACTCAAAAAATATCAAAAATATCTGTTCATATTTAAATAAAGAATCATTGGGTAAAAACAAAAAACCAAACGGGGACAAATTTCTCAGTGATTCTTTTTTGTAATAAATTTGCCTAACGAATAAAATTTTAAAAATATAAAAATGTTCTAAAAAAAAATACAAACTTTTAACGTTAACGTTTCGATGGGTCCTCTCCCCCCGTTTTCAAAACTAAATTATAAAAATTATAAAAATAAATTATATTAATTTGTAATATATAAAGTAAAGAGTGGAAGTAAACATATTTTTTTGTGTATGTCAACGATTCTTATTGACAATAATTACACTGCCGGGATTTAAGTGTAGCATTCATTCTAACTACTTTTCAATGAGTGAAAGAACGATCTGTCCAACGATGGTAGGCGATGTGTTGTATGAGCAGGAAAAGATTGCATTATTATACCACAATTGGGAGCCATCTGAATTGCTTCTAAACTTTTGGTCTGTGTGCTTTGACCATCTAGTAAAAGTAAAATTTGTTTTTGGTTACTTTTTGCTAATCTTGTGCACTTCTAATCATTCAGCAAAAAAATCTGAAGTTTTCCATACATTTTTCAAGCACCCAAATGCTGCGTTTGGTGGAGCTTCTTTTTTTAATGCATCATTTAGTCTGCTGCGCTTAAATATTAACATAGGTGGTAAGACTTCGCCTGCTGCATTCACCGCACATATGACTGTCGTTAGTAGATCCCTTTCTCGGCTTGTAATTACACCCACTTGTTGTTTGCTCTTTTGAGCATTAACTTTAAAAGGTTTGTGTATGGTGCATAATGCAGTTTCATCCATATTATATATTTGGTAGGCAGTAAACTTGTCTGTATCCGGTATTTCTTTATATTTATCAAAAAAATTATTAACACGTCTTTGTTGAACCCTTTATTTTATCCATCGCTGTTGGTTCTGGAACACGCAAGGATAAAGTAGGATAGCCTTTCATAAACCTGTAATGCCACTTTTTGCCGACTATGTCCTTCTCCTTATTAAAGCGACGAGGTAATTGAAATTTTTCAGCAAGCTCGAAGGCAAGCTTCCTAAATTTAGTACTAGTTAATCCAAAGAAACTGGACTCGAAATTTATCAAACGCTGTGCTAATTCCCCTTCCATGCTTGATAACATATCGTTAAGTCTACAAAATTTTGTTGTTTTATTCAAACCTTTCAAATGTCGTCGCTTGTAAGTTTCGGTATGTTATATCTTCTACATGCTTCATTAAATCCAATTTCACAATTGCGATGTTTCAGTAAAGCTTAGTCCATATTCCCCTACTTTCAAGTATTGTACTTTTTTCGCCATATTCATTAGCTGAAAAAAATATTAGTAAACAAGTAAATACCTAAATCGTACCGGTACGATTAAGGAATTATCTACAGGTACGACTTAAGCGACAAGGTCTTCAAAGTTTCAAACCGAAACCATTCACACAACCTAAAAAAAATCCACCGTTTGAGTGTGCCTAAATGAACGCCAGATAACGATAAAAGTAGATGTATATACCTAAAAATAATTGAAGGGTTATACTCCTTCTTTAAAATGTTTACAAATGAGTCAAAACTGTTAATGAAAACTGTAATAACATTTACTTTTTAATTATTTTTTGCCTCACGAAGCCGGGCAGCAACCCGCTTGTTTTCGTTTACTCGTATGATTAAATAGTTTAGGCTTACGGCACTAGATGGTGCTTTTTACAAATTTTAAATGAGGTAATACCGGAGTACGACTAAACGTTCGTATTCACACTCGTGCAGAATGCGCAAATTCATTTGTGCTTGCAAATTTGCAGAAATAAAACTGAATTGGTGTCTTTGTTTTAACGGTTAGTTTAAATTGCACAAGTTTGTATACCACCAGTAGACCTGTACAGTTGAGATGCGATTGAGAAGTGTGCCAGCAACATGATGGACCAGGAAAACAAATTACTTGCAATAGCTGATGTTTTAATAATTATAAAGTTAAAAGTGCCAAAAAAAACGAAGACCGCAGAAATTTTGGATTGAAAAGAGAGCCACTTACTCTCATATTATTTTAATTAAATAATTAGTTAATGAATCAAACGATTTTCGTAATTACCAGCGTATGGACGAGATGACTTATCGGCAATTATTAGATTTAGTTACAGCATTAATACAAAGAAATGATACTGTTAAGAAACGTTCTATTACACCACATGAACGATTAACCGCTACTTTAAGGTTTTTGGCAACGGGTAGAACCTATTAAGGTCTCAAGTTTCCTACCTGTATTTGCAAATCTGCCGTCAGCAATCTAATTCCTGAAACATACGATGCCATCTACAACAAAAATATTTAAAGATAAGTTAAATGTATATTAACTGTTAAATGTACTGATACAATTCTTAGCCCGTAGGAGTCCAATTAGAGACGTATTGTGAGACGGTTTGGGATCCGCTGAATACATCTTGTTCCGCTGAATTCATCTTGTTCCGCTGAATTCATCTTGTTCAGGTTGAGTGTGTTGTGAAAATGTTTGTCTAGGTTGCTGAAAATAAGATCCTGTGTGTGATAGTTGAATTTGATGGTGATGAAAGGGTGGTTAAGGCATTTGTTGCTGATAAGCTGGTAACTATTGCCCGCGACTCTGTCTGTTGTTAATATGATGTATTTATGGTACAGTACCGATGTAAGGTTCATAACTATGCCTCGTAAAACACATCATTTATTAAATTTTCAGCGTGAATTACTTGTTTTTGAGAAAGTTTCTTTAATTTAGAGCTACATTCTATTCCAATAAGTGTAAACTTATCCTCCTCGACATTTGAAGGCCTTGCAAAACGTTGTTGAATTATATCTAGAACGGCATCACATTTTTCGTTACAGCTTTTTGTTCCTTTCGATGACTCTTTATATCCCAGAAGTCTAAAAAATATACATATGCCTGCTGCATTTGATTTAGCTCCATATTAGTAAAACCTCCAAATTCTATGTAGAGGGTTTTATTAAAAAAGTGATATTTTTAGAAAAACGGTAAACCCGGCCACATTGTAACTACAAGTGCAGTCAAGTCGAAAACTATTACTACGAGAAGGAATCATTGAGAATACCAAAAATATATTTATGAAGAGTTTAGCAGCAAATAAACTAAATTTACCGGCTCTAGAAGAAGTTATACCAGGTCAACCTCCTTTAAATTGTGTATTTGTGGGAGACGAAGCATTTGCAGTAAGGCCTGACTGTTTAAAGCCATATAATCAAAGAGCTTAACTATCAAAAAAGAATATGCAACTAACGTCTGTCCAGAGCTAGACGCATAACCTGTTAACAATCTTATTTCCTGAAATACCTTGGAATTTTGGCTAACCGTTTTAGAATATTCCATACATGTACAAATTTAAAATTTGATAATATTGATAAAGTTGTTCTTGCATGTTGTGAACTTCACAATTTTTTACGGAGAAATTTGGCTAATTTCTTCTTACTAATTCTGGTAGTGTACCATGGCCACATAAAATGGTTTCAAATAATGAAAATATTAACGATTAAAATGTGAATTAACTAAACTATCTAAATACATCAAGCCTATCAAATTGTTTACTAACTTAAACAATATTGTATGTATTAGTAAATTGTAATAAAGTCAATAAACAAATAATGTCTTTATAATTATTATAGAATTTTACCAGCGATTTGCATTCTTCGTCCATATTTGATACCGTGCTTCTTGGAGTTTCCTGGTTCTGTAGGAAGCTCAATAATTCTTAATACCATAAGTATGAGACCTATATTTTACCTGCCCAGATAAATCCGGATCTCTCGGAATCAAGAACTTTTTTAAATTCTTTTCTGTAGTGTTCTCATAGAATTTATTTTCCTCACCACGGTTTTCCAGTCTGCATTTTTTTCTACTGTCTGCATTTTTCAATAAGAATTTCATGCGCTTGGGATTTTGTGTTTCTATCGTTGTACTCTTTTAATTTCACTTTCCAAAGATAAGGAAAATATTTATATCGTTGAATGAACTCATCCATGAACTGATTTTCTTTTTTTGACATTATTAACCAAGTAAACAGACATAATAACACCGAATCACCGAAACTACAAAAGCCAAGTGTAAGTTAAAACAAGAAAGTCGCTAGCGTTATAAAGTTGGAGTGTTGTTTACACGTTCATGCATTTGCGCTAACCATATGCAAATTATCTGACCGCTCCAGATTTACTCGAGTTAAACTTTCTGGCTTAGGTAAGTAAACGGTTTATTGGTTTCCATGCAACAATTTATTGTGCAAATCGGACATGCACAAGCCAATTTGCACAAATTGTATGAGTGTGAAAACGAACCTTTAGACCGTGGTACGACTTAAGCAACCTTACCCTACTAAATTAAAATTGTAAGTTGAAGAAAAATAAACAGGCCCTTTTTACAAAATAAACAAGTGTCTTATCTCTATGTCCTACTGTATTATTGTTATAACTTCAGTTTGAAAAATCACTTTAAAAAAAAATTTTTATTTCAATTATAGAATTACAGAGTAATGAATGGATTATTTTTTAGTAAATGACAATAGTAACTAACATTAAAATGGTTTGGTATTAATAATATCGATCAAAACAATATTGTAATATTTATAGTACTTTGGATGCTTAGTCGTCATATCGCACGGTGTCTTTCCGTACAGTGACTCGGTGTCGCAATGTGCTGACTAGAATCCGGCACGCGCGTCATTAGGAAATGCTAGAATTATACAACTGTATAAAACTTTATAACGACTTTGCGACCTCAAGTAAACTTACTTGAGGTCGCATCTAACATATGTATTAATCTTTAATTAAAGTATTAATCTTTATTGTAAACAAAATTAACCCTCAAGAGAAGCACTGGATAAGGGATACCCAGGGGCGAATAAAAAGTATTGTTCCCTTATAAATGATCACGTTGAGGGGATGACTTTGAGTGGGGGGACAGTGACAGTCTATGGGTATACGTCCAGTGCTGTTGTTGCGTCAGTGTTTTTTTCAATTTCAATTTATTCAAATAACCTTTTTGCACAAATAATGTAATTTTTTTCGATCTTGACGCTGTTTGTGGTAAGTAAATCATAAATATTATATTTTCTATAGTATTTTTATTGAAAACTTTCATTTTTATTTTTTTTAACATTTATTTATCGGTTTCTTTCATTTTCTATTTAGCTCAAAATGAACACGCGTTCTCGTACTCGCTGTGCGTCTCAAGTAGAAGCTTTATATGAGGCAGCTGATATTTTCGACGACAAAGAGAGTGAAAGCGAGACCGAATCGGTTTTTGAAGAACATCATACCAGAGAAGTTTAGCTAACTAAATAAATATATTTTTTAAAATAAAGCTAAATTATGTAATAAGTATCTGAAAGTACATTAAGTCCCCTTTTAAATGGTGTTGGAAGAAAGTTTTTAACTACTCATTTCGCTTAGACATGATAGTTTGAATAGAACACCTCATTTTAACATTTTTTTTAATTTTTGCTGATTTTTTCGATGGTATTAGGAATACTATTATTTTTTGGAACTTTCTATAAATATAGTCTTTTTCTATACTGAGGTATATATATATATATATATATATATATATATATATATATATATATATATATATATATATATATATATATATATATATATATATATATATATTAATTGGAGATAATTTAATCAAAAGATATTAATAATCAAAGACATACGGGTATGACATACAAATGTGCTCCTGATCGGGAAGCACAGCTCCTGATCGGGAATACAGTTATAATATACAAGAAGAGATCAATAATATAAAAGTATAATATAAAAATACGTTATAATATGGGGTTGTTAACTTTTGGTGCCTACCCTTATTTATTATAATAATGATATTGGAATAACCAATATGTATTTTGCATTATTAATTATTATTTGAAGTTTAAATGAATTTATTAGCTGAAGTATTACCAATCTTCTCTAAGACTTCGTGGATGTACACAGTTAAAAAGAAAACTAAATTCAAGGTATATAAATGATTTAAACGATAAATGTTGAAATTATTTCAGCAGTCGGAGCTATTAAAGCAGATTAAGTCCTGGACTGTTGAGGAATCCTGAAAAATTAAGTAGCTGGTTGTTTATGCCAAGCGCCGCAGACCCGGGCAGTAACTCACCGTCGAGGGAAAAAGGCCTAACGAGCTGCGCCATATTTATTTTTATGACTTCCGAAGAAGTTATAGCGAGGCCGCATCGATTATTGTCTGAATGTATTAATAGGCTGTTTTTGCATTTGCCACGCAACTATTCCATCCGCTTTGCTAACAATCTTTTTGTTTTGATCATTATAATGAATTGTTTTAAAATCAATCAGTAGAAAAGATGGTATAGATAAAACAGAAATCGTTATAATGCGTTTAATACCATAAATGATTTATCCACCCGGATATCATTATCCATGTTCAATTCACATTCCTATGAAGTGATTTCGTTCAATTTTAAAATAATAAATAATTAAACACGAAAAAAAAAACAATAAAGCAAACTGTAAAGGAAATTGAAATATTTACAGCTTAATAGCTTAAGAAACAAGAATTTCTGTTTTACTGGTTAATTAATGTTTATAATTTTGGGGACTAGCAGATATCCAATAGATTCAAAAGTTGATAAAATTAGAATAACAGCCGTTGTTAAGTATCGTTGCAAAAAGTGTTTGTCGCTACAACAAATTCATGATGTACGAAACTAGAATGAAAAGTCGGATGCTTTTCCAACTCGACACATTCAATGCCATCTATACAGATGGATCGAAATTCTCCAATGGAATCGGGAGTACGTTTACATACGGCAACACAAAGTTAGGAAAAACAAAGTGTAGTATATTAGCATTAAAATATATATCATCTAATTGTTTCAGCGACTATCATATGGATATGGAGTAACTCATTGAACGCTCTAAAATGTTTGTACATACCCTAATATCTCACTTACCAAGGAGTTGCAATCGATAATTCATAACTTAAAATCTCGAGGACTATCAATGATCTTCATATATGTGCCCAGTTATGAATAGTTGGAAATTGAACTTGCCTTTCAAGCTGCCACCACTAGCACCAACATCTCCTACATCTTCCATCTTAAAGAATTCTATCAAAACATTACAAATCTCAGGCGGAGAGAAATCTCAAGGAAAATACAAGAGGAATGAATCTACAGGGCAGCAATGTGTCCTTTCTTCTTCTTCTTCCTTCCTGGTTGTTAAGTTGACCCGAAGGCCCTGACTTGTAATCTCTGATTTTTCCGAATATCACGACAATGTCGCTTATTCGGAGGGTTTTAGCTGCCGTCCTTTAGGCAGGGATGTGATGACCGAAGAATATGGTCATTCTGGAGCAACGGCCGGCAATGAAGTTGCCATGGCTCTAATTAGCGGATTGTCCGATAGGGACGCCGTCGCTAGGAATTTGTCCAGCAATCTGGACAGGAATGTCTGTATCTCTGGTGTGTCAGTCTCCCGATGGATTTGTGCATTCCTTACAAACCATGGGGCATCGATTATTGTGCGAAGCGCACGTGATTGGAACGATTGCAATTTTGCAATCGACGTTGGGAGGAGGAACAGGAACCAGGCCTGATATCCGTAAATAAGGAATGATCGGACTATGATTTTATACAAGGTTAGTTGGATGTCCAGCGAGAGCTTACTTTTTCCGTTCATTAGGGGGCAGTCGAGCCATGGCTCTTGCTTTCCCGGTTGCCTTCTTTAGATGCGGCACCCACGTGAGAGCCTTGTCGAATTCAAGGCCCAGGTAGTGTGCCGATCTGGCCCATTTGATGGGGACTCCATGGATACGGATATTCTGTCTAATTACTGGCTGTCTTCTTGTAAAGAGGACCGCCTGGGTTTTGCTGCGATTTATTGCTAGCCTCCAATAGGCTAGCCATTTTAGGGCTTTTAACGTCTGCCTTTGGAGCCTGGAGGTGATCAGCCAGGTCCCGTGGGGTGTCGTATAAAAAGCGATATCGTCAGCATAGAAAGCAGTCTTTACATGCGGAATTTTCGGAATGTCCGCCATGTAGACATTGAAAATTACTGGGGCAAGAGGGGATCCTTGCGGGACTCCCGCTTCGATTCGCTGGACTGAAGACAAAGCACCATCGACGAGCACTTGGAAAGTGCGTCCAGTCAGAAATGATGCCAAGTGCTTGACTAGGTCTGTTGGTATACCCAGCCTGAGCATCTTGACTATAAGTCCAAGATGCCAGACTCTATCGAAGGCTTGCGAGAGGTCTAAGAAGACGGCTCCCGTATGGCGCCTGCCACCGAAACCCTGCCTGATCTCCGTCGCGAGCCGTGCCGCCTGGTGGACGGTCGCATGCCCCCTCCGGAAATCAAGCTGCTAGTTCGGCAGTATATTCTTGTCAGCAAGAACGCTGTTGAGAGCGTGTAATGTCGCTCTCTCGCCGATCTTGCCAAGTGCGCTAAGCAAGCTAATAGGTCTATAGCTACTTGGCTCTTTTGGGCTTTTTCCTTTTTTCAGGATTACTATAATTTGTGCATGTTTCCATATAGATGAAAAGTGTTGAAGTCTGAAAGTAGCATTGACAATGTTTGTCAACTGAGCTATTTGCTTGTTAGGTAGTCGTTTCAGCTGCATCGGAGAGATACGGTCGCGACCAGGAACTTTTCTAGCTTTCAAACCTCGGATAATATTGTGTATTATCTTCGGCGAGACTATTTGGCTGATCAAGTAGGCAGGGTTGGGAGTTCCTTGGTAAGATAAAATTTCTTGGCTGAACTGTTCAACTTTAGTCCTCTTCTCGGCTGAAGGCTGAAGAGAGGTCATCTGCTTTTGGTAGGTCACGGCAAAGAGCTCCGCCTTCTCCACCCCTGTGACGGCGTGAGTATCACCCGTCCTCAGGGGGGGAACCGGCGCTCTCGCCTTTCCCACCAAGAGATCGTTTCCATAGTGATCGATCGGCCCTGTCGATTGACGCTAGAAAATCGTCTCATCCGTCCATCCTGAACTCTCTGAGAGCCTGTAAAGACTCCCTTTTGACTTCGTTTGCACGTTGCCCGAGCTCAGGATCGCCAGTCAGGCGATAGCGTCTGTAAAGTCTGTTTTTCAGACGGATCTTCTCTTTCACCTCGGACGGGATGTCTAAGGTGGTCCGAAAAGAGTCCGTCTTGAAACTAGTCGCCACCTTCGGGGCTTCTATTATGTCATTAGTTAGTTTTTCGACCGCATCCTCTAGCTGCTGAACGCTATCAATGCGCGGGTTGGGCCCGCTGCTTTGCAATTGCTCTTGGAATTTGCTCCAACTGATGTTAGATACCTTTCGCGGTGGGAAGGTGTCCACCTTGGTACCTATGGTTAGGATGACCGGGTAATGATCCGACGTAAGCTCGTGGACAACCTGGACAGTGCATTGGTTCATTAGATTTCTCACGATGAAGAAATCTCAGAAGCTACTGAGTCGGGATGGTTCATCCGGGACAAGTAGGTTCAGCCCGTATCTATCCGCCATAGATAACAGGTCAGCACCCCTCTTGTCTGTCCATCTCGAAGCCCACATTTGGTTGTGTGCGTTGTAGTCTAATCCAATGATGACTGGAGTGTTGTTAGTCAGGAAACTGCCCACTTTGCCAGAATCGAAGTTATTGCAGGCTCTCTGGTACCAAGAAGATAGGTTTACAGTACTACCTTCTAGAGCCACTTGCACCGACATCACCTCTGAGGAAGTAAGGCCCGTCGGAGGCAAAAGGTTGTGTCTGATTCCTCTCTTGACGAGAATCATCAGACCACCCTTTGCTCCGCCGAGACGGTCCTCCCTGTAACAGCAAAAGTTCCTCACGCTGAACCGTTGGCTCGGCTTGAGGAAAGTTTCCTGAATCAGGGCCACGTTGATGCCGTGATCTTCTAGAAACGCAATTAATTCCAACTTTTTCCCGTTCAAGGAGTTGGAGTTCCATGTCATAACGCGTAATGAATCTTTCTTGTTCATTGGCGGTTTGGAACATGGCTATAGCTGCATTCCGCTGCTGCTAGTCTCATTTAGGCCGTGGTTATCCTTACGGGCCTGGTTTAGTTCAGCCTGAAGGGCTGCGATGACGTCATCGGGCCCATCAATGCCATTTATGCCAACAGTTCACCAAATAAAATAGTAAAAAGCACTTCAAATAAGCAAAAGCAGCGCATAAGGCGCTGAATTGAAAATTTAAAAGCCTTAAGATATTTATTATTCTTGTTTTATGCCCAAAAACTATCCTAGTACTTACCGGCCAGGATCGTCGGGGTAAACCTGTCGAAATATATTCCAGCACTCTCCACTGCACTCGATTTGCACTGAAGCGAATTAACGCGCACTAAAAACTGCAGGAAAATAGGTCGTTTCGAAAGAAACAACCTAATTCCCGAATATTCTTAGATAAAAGCCACGTGGAGCTGCGATACACTTGGATAGTATCAGGAGCATTAGCCAATGGGAGCTCTAAAAAGTGCGTCCTCACCGTGCGACTGCTCTGATTGGAATGATGTGTCCTTTGAAAATAATTTTCTTTACTAACACCTTGCAACAACACGTGATTGGTCACGGTAAATTTTCACAGGCCCATCTGCCTAATCACAATGAACCCCCATGTGTAACTTCTGTGGGCTATATGTCTTATATAAATGCAGGGCAGTTCAACACATCCGACAAAAATAAGAGACAGCCTATCACAGGACCTTTCCGAAGAATCTATCAAACCACTGATGAAATTCCTAAAAGATGCAATGTTTTTTACACAAGTCTAGACACTAACCCAGTCATTCCTCTGATAAAACATTAGAGAAATGATGTCGTGATCAACTAAATTTTAACATATCCTAACTGAATCTACATAGTCAGTATTTTGAACTCATTTAAGAACAGTCTACTAACGATTGTGGTCATGATTTTTGATAAACGTGAAGTATTTACTAAGCCGCCAAATTGCCACTGTTACCTAGGCGCCCCAAACATATTTTTTTTTTCTTCAAAAACGGATAAGCTTGATATTTTTATTATCATAGAAAAAGCGAATTTTGTACATCGACGAAGGTTGAGAAAAATTATTGAGGTAATAAACAAGGTATGCAGAACAGTTTACATGAACATTTGGGTATGAGAAAGCTACTGGCGCATTGGATGTCGCGTTTTCCCACTGCTGACCAACAGAAGCGAGTTACCACTGCGGTGTTTAGAGCAATGCTTTCCCTAACTCCTATCCCCCCTTGGACTCCCCGTTTATGCATACCTAACACAAACCTTCTCACCTTATAACAGGCCTTTTACCGGACTTTCCTCTTTCATCAGCATGTTTCCCCAAATAATCACAGAAATGACGCCAATAAACATCATATGAGTTGTCTGGTTTCAAGTCCGCTAAGAACTGTTTTGGAATGATTTTGTCGTTATTTAATTTAAACTAAATTTTTTATTGCTATACGAACTAATCACGTTTCAATAAATTTAATATCACAATTTGGATTTAAAACTGGTGTTTGGCGGCGTTTAGTACCAAACTGTGGATTAAGTGCAATGTGAAACCAAACAAAATGGATTTGGCGTGATTTGAAGATGAAAGTAACCGAAGTGAATCAAATTTCATTGAACAAAAATCTTCGGTTTGTTCGCAAAAACAAAGATCGTCGTCTTTACTGGTTTCTTCGGAATCACTGGGAATATTATTATCACGAAATTGTTCTAACACATGTTTATAATATGCATAGTATGCATAGATGGGAACTTTTCAGTTTTCTACACTCCTTTCCATAGTGCTTGAGTAATAGGTTGTTTATGTTCCTCATATTCAGATCTTTCTGATAATGAACCTTTTGCATTGGTTGAATTTCAAATGCCATTGTGATACTGGCTTAAGAATTTGTTGACCAGTACCTTTCTAGTCACTATCGGGAACATCTTTGCCAAGTTTTAAAATCATACCATGTTTTTTAAAACAAATTATTTATTCTTCTGGCGTTACAATTTTTTCTTTCTTTCTTATTTATCAGGAGGAATGTAGGAGTGTCCAACTACAGGAAACACTAACTCAATTGTTTCAATAGGGCTAATCCATCGGCGACCAACCGCACTGTATCTACTGCTACTACTACTATCTCAAGTTTGCCTCAGCTCGCCATTTCATTGGCACCGTTTACATGTTCATCTTCCGTCCATGTTAAAATTTTAACTTTTTCTTTTGAGAGGGGAGCATGTGAGTATCTGCTATAATAGGTGCTTTCATCGGGTATCTTAGGTAGTGCGAAATTTTTCTGACAATCAAAATAAATTGTCAGAAGGCCGTCCCGTCTCTCTTCTAGTTTTTGGAAAAATGCTTTAGTTCTGGGTTTATGTATTACGATACTCCTTTGTTAGCTTTGTATTATTAGATGCATTCTTGATTTTTTCCCTAAGTTCGAGGCAATTAGCAGACACCGGTGCGAGGGGATCCAAAGCCGATATTAAAGCATAAATTAGAAATAAGACGACAAGTCTTTTACATTTTTATCGCAATATCTTCTCATTAAACATCGTCCACATTTTTCTGATATTTAGATCACTGGCCAGATAGCAGCGACAAGCAATTTTCGCTCTGCACTAATGAGACTCCAATGGCTTAAACTTCTTAATGAATTAAATAAGTTCTTCTCTTTTCGAAAATTAATTTGTTTTTGTATCTCCACCTATTTTTTCAGTGGCCATTTTTGAACTTTGAAAGTGTCGATTTTGTACTCCTTTTACCCTGTCTCTACCATTACACAAAATTCCGATAAACGTTTTCTTACACACAGAAACTAACCACTTATTCCCCTTTAATTGAACCCAATATATAGTTGAAAACTTTCGAGGTGGACCACCTTTTTTGTTTCTTGCCCGTTTTGGCTTTTGTATATTGGTGAAATTTATTATGAAATTTTCGGGCCGAATCTTATTACTTTCGGAATAGAACGCCTTATGAAACATCAAAATATCTTCTTTTTTTTAAATGCTACATCTATAGGATTTAGTGCAGTGATTGCATTTTGGGTATTCAGACAAATTAACCGAGTACCTTGAAATTAAAAATATATATTTTATATCAACAAATAGTTATAATAATGTTCGAGATCATTTTCTTGCTAGACTGGAAATCGCTTCTTTTATCTCCGAAGTAGAAATTTTATTTATTTTTCACAAAATATTTAGGGAAAAATCAATGATATTGACAGGGCAACTCCGTTTTGAAGACTCAGATTGCAAGTGCCGGTCCGTGAAACATGTTAGAATATATTATTGTTAAATGTACCAAAACCTACGCTTGTGAATGATTGGAACGTATTAGGCACTGTTAGCAGCGTATTAGAAATGGATTTAGTGGGATTTCACTCTCAGGCGAGTTTTTTTTTATTTTATTTTATATTTTTTGTAATACAACTATTAAATAGTTGGATAGAAATTTTTTTTTGCCAGATAGCGTATATAACTTAGGTCAAAAATGGATTTGAAGAGTTTTGAAACCAGACAACGCATATTCACTGACAGATCTAGATCTTGTGCCGGTGTCAACTGTGCTTTTATCCATAACGATTACTCCCATGCGTTCCGCCTACCCTTTGAATGGAATCCTTACGGCTGAACTCACAGCAATTAGAAACTCTATGTCCTATATCCTTCACTCACCTCCATTTGATTGGCTCAGCTGCACAGATTCTCTTGGTGCCCTCACATCCCTTGGGGCCGCCTCACCTCACACCTTGGTATCTGAATCTCTCCTTAGCTTAACGAAGGATCAACATATGGGTTTAAATATTCGTTTTCGTTGGATCTCAGGCCATTCGAATCTAGAGGGTAATGAGCGCGCGGACCGCAGAGTCAGGCTTGCGTCAGAGGAAGACCTCCCTATCTGCCCCATCTTTTGCCACAAATACTTTCATATCCGACTTGATCCGAGAACAAGTCCAATTTAATTAGGATCTCTCACACCACCCCTTTCAACTTTTTCTTATAAAACACAACTTCTTTAATAAATCCTCCCTCCCTCTTATAGAGAGACTGGACTGGTCTTAGAATTGGCCATTGCTTTCTCTTACATGAGACCATGCCTCCTTCTAAGCAGAGCTGAGTCTCAGATGTGCATACCTTGCAACACACCTCTTACAGTAAAGCACATCCTGATAGAATGAGCGGCTCTCTCGCTTCTCCGACAAAAGCATAGCCTTCCACAAGGAGTTTGATTCATACTGTCCCTAAACCATCTCAGTTCTTTTTTTTGCTTTCCCCAAGCATCCCTCCTCTCTAAAATATTATTACCTTAGCACATGTATTAAATATATTCTCACCTTTTATTTATACAGTTTTTAACTGTATTCGTCTCCTTACTTACTGTAACAATTCACACGCACTTCTTTACTATCCTGTCTGTTTGCCTAGTGTCGTCAAATGTGCTGTTAAATATTCGCAATTTGCATCCTTTCATGTCTTATTAATTTGATAGTCATTTGATATAATAGGCCGCTAAATACCCTTTGTTGCTGATGTGGCCTTGTCAACCTAAATTCTTCTTCTTTTTTTTTTAGAGCAATGTATATGCGCAATCTGAATGAGTTTCTGCAGCGATTCATGATTGTTGATGAAGCTGGACTGTTGCATAAAGCTGTTGATAAAGCTACACAAATCACTAGACACCAGAAATTAAATGTCAGAAGACTGGGTTTTGTATGGCGAATATTTCGCGAAGAAGGCCAGACGCTTTGTTGGTCCGAAAGGTAATTGTCTCTCTTTTTTGGAATTCGAAAAACATCTTTTGCCGATAAATTTCTTAGATGAGCGGATACCAACTATTTTAAATCAACTTTTGGTATTTGGCTATTATTGTCATGGGTGCTGCATTTGTCCACTGCGGATCAAAAAATAAAATTGACATACATACCAGAAATGAAGGAACAGTCAAACGAGTGAGTTTTATTTGTCAAACGTGGCCCAAAGAAAGCGAAGACGCTTCTATCGGTTGGAAATATCATGTCACTGTTTTCTGATGCTTGCAAGGCAATCACTTCATCGACTATTTGGAAAAGTAAATGACGTCCACAGGAGAATAGTATGCTGCATTACCGGTCAAGTTTCATGAAGACTTTATAAAAAACCGACTTCATTTGCGAATAAGAATGTGCTATGTCACAACGACAATACATCAGTCCATTCGTCTGCCGTTGCAATAGTAAAATTGGTCGATTTGCAGTACGAATTGGTGCCGCATCCACTTTATTCTCCAGACTTGGACACCTCCGGTTTCTTTCTTTTTCAAAACATGGATGCACACATCGAATGAAGGGATTATTATCCAAGCAGAGGATTCTTTTACAGAGTTCGACAAGTCGTACTTTTTAGAAGGCATAAAAAAGTTGGAAAATATTTAGACGAAAAGTATCGAGCTAAAAGGACACTACATTAAAAATAAAGGTAATGTTCGATTTTGAAAACAATATTTTATTTAAAAATTAGTTGACTTTTCACTCCACTTAAGCCTTAGATTATTTTGTACCCTGAAAAAATAAACCGTTTATTGATCGAAATATTACAACAAAAATTATAAGTTTTAGACGCGAATCAATTTTTACTTTTGAATACATTTTGTACCGCAAACTGAGTATTAACTAAAACATTAAACGGAATGTTAATGGCTTAATAAAAATGTTTTATACAGTTCATTATTGAGGAGCATGTTCAGATGATTAACACACATTACGAAATTTTTTTGGAAATACTGTTATAGCGTCGTTTAATATATATATATATATATATATATATATATATATATATATATATATATATATATATATATATATATATATATATATATTAGGATCAATATATAATGAAGCTACATCGACAGTTTATAAAGATCAACGTTGCATACTTAACCCATCTTAGTTTCGCAGATGATATCGTTTTCCTTTCACAAGACCCAGAGAAGCTGCAAAGATATGAATCAGAAGAATAGGAAAGTCAAAAGAAATAGAGTCGAAAAATACTATACAAAGCTGGGAATGTTATGCCTGCAAAAAATTCAAATATAATGCAAATATATTTTGCAAATGTCTTAAAGAGTGCAAGAATCGTATTACTGAGAGAGGTCGGATATAGCGCTTTTTAATTTATTTTGGAAAATGGGAGATTTTGAGAAACAAATTACTTTCTTGTGTGCATCTACTCAACTTATGCCGATAAAACGAGAACGAGGTAGAAATTTTAAAGGATAAGCAAAAGATTGTGGTTTTAAATACTTTTTAAATATTGAAAAGGAAAGCGTTGCAGTATACAAAAAGTTCTTTATAGAAACATTCGATATAACTATAGGAAGACTTCATAGAGCTATCAAAGCAAAGGTAGTAGGAAAAGATTTATCAGGAAAAATTAAAGGGTCTTGCAGATAGAGCGATGAAGAACTAGTGGCAGCCTTCAAGATCATAATCAAAGTTTTCCACACTATGAAATCCATTACACCCGTTTTCATAGGCCAAAAAGGAAATACTTGAGTTCCGAATTGAACCTAAGAAAAATGTAAGAAACATTTGTGAACGAGCAAATATATAGAAACAATTATTTAAAAGATTTTAATTTTAGATTTCATCACACACATAAGGATACCTGGCAAAAATGTGATTCGCTAAATATGAAGATTAAAGTTATTTCAGACCCTCATGAAAAGATCAGCTTAATACAATTCAAACACTGAATCCATTTAAGTAATGCAGAAATGGCAATAAAATATTTAAAAAGAAGATCAAAATTTAACAGCAATGCGGAAGGCCGGAAAAAGTAGCACCTTGCTGCTTGAAACATATAGACACAGAAACACACAGAAACATAACAGAGTGTTACAACCCAAGATCATACTATAACATCCATTGATATGTGCACCGAACAAAACTGAAATATAAAGCTCACTCCTTGACGTAGTTAAGGATTATTCAATCAGTTAAAAATAATATATATATATATATATATATATATATATATATATATATATATATATATATATATATATATATATATATATATATATATATATATATATATATATCTACGTAAGTAAGTAAGTACCCGAATAATCATATGTATTATGCATTAATTTTGCTTACATTAAAATAAAAAGTAAAAACAAGTGTAAAAACTAAATTACTTCGTTAAGATAATTAAGAATAAGAAAAACCTTTTTATAATATAAATTTATTTCTCCTTTACACTTAGCATAGTGAAGTATTCATAGTAAATAGGTGGTATGTGAGGCAGTAAACTCAACATATCGCTATATTTATCTTTTGTTATAGGTATTGGAGTGTTATGCAGTGGGAACATAGCAGTTTTGGTGAAATGGTTGGGTCTTCCTTTTTTTCCAAATAAAAATAAATTTAAATGGAGCATTTTCTTCCATATTAGTTTTGTAACAAAATTTCTGCGGTTCATCTCTTTTAAATCTTATCCAGCATATTTTCAGACAATTTATAATTTATCCGTTTGTATTTTTTTCCTGTTTGATATTGCCTTTTTAGAGATTTGTTTGAGACAAAATCTTCTCGTTTCATTTCAAACAAAATGAAGCAAATTTTTTGCGGCAATTCTTTATTACATTATAATAGTCTTGAGTCTTGTATAAATGATCTTTTTTCTTTAAAGCTGATTCCACGACTCTAAATGAGTGACCCGATAAAAGAAATTTGTGATCAATGACAATTATATTATTTTTAACTGATTGAATAATCTTTAACTACGTCAAGGAGTGAGCTTTATATTTCAGTTTTGTTCGGTGCACATATCAATGGATGTTATAATATGATCTTGGGTTGTAACAGTCTGAATATGTTTCAAGCAGCAAGATGCTACTTTTTCCGGCCTTTCGCATTGCTGTTAAATTTTGATCTTCTTTTTAAATATTTTATTGCCATTTCTGCATTACTTAAATGGATTCAGTGTTCTTGTATTAAGCTGATCTTTTCATGAGGGTCTGAAGTAACTTTAATCTTCATATTTAGCGAATCACATTTTTGCCAGGTATCCTTATGTGTGTGATGAAATCTAAAATTAAAATCTTTTAAATAATTGTTTCTATATATTTGCTTGTTCACAAATGTTTCTTACATTTTTCTTAGGTTCAATTCGGAACTCAAGTATTTCCTTTTTGGCCTATGAAAACGGGTGTAATGGATTTCATAGTGTGGAAAACTTTGATTATGATCTTTTAAGGCTGCCACTAGTTCTTCATCGCTCTTTCTGCAAGACCCTTTAATTTTTCCTGATAAATCTTTTCCTACTACCTTTGCTTTGATAGCTCTATGAAGTCTTTCTCCCATTTTCCAAAATAAATTAAAAAGCGCTATATCCGATCTCTCTCAGTAATACAATTCTTGCACTCTTTAACACATTTGCAATATATATTTGCATTATATTTGAATTTTTTGCAGGCATAACATTCCCAGCTTTGTATAGTATTTTTCGACTCTATTTCTTTTGACTTTCCTATTCTTCTGATCATTATTTTCATAATGTGATTGAATGTGTTGTTGCGATGTGTGTCATCAAATTTATTGAGCCTGATTCTGCTTCAGGTTTATTTTCGAGCCAAAAATGGTTCTTCAGCCTTTTATAACTCTTATATGAATCTTTGCAGCTTCTCTGGGTCTTGTGAAAGGAAAACGATATCATCTGCGAAACTAAGATGGGTTAAGTATGCAACGTTGATCTTTATAAACTGTCGATGTAGCTTCATTATATATTGATCCTAATATACATATATATATATATATATATATATATATATATATATATATATATATATATATATATATATATATATATAATATATAGAAAAGCCTACAGTGTCGATATTAAGGCTAAGACCGACAGTAAGACTAAGACAAGATAACGGCGATATTTTTTCTCAGAAACAATAAAAGAAATTAACAAGACGCGGAAATTTAAGCCCAAGAGTTTCGCTTCACTAAGATCACGCCCCAGCTTAAAAGAATTGCATTTCAATGGGTGCCATCTACAATAGGATGGAATCATTTAGAATTGAGCAGTCTAAGTTACCGAGTTATTATATCCATATCAAGAAACGCATTGTCTTAAAGAAAGATTCTCTTTGTCATCAAAATTCTCGTTCCATTTTACTAATCGCTGGTTTAAACCTAACCAAAATAATTATATGATATTACTCAGTAGATTTTTTTCTTTCTCCTAAATGATTTGATTTTGATGAAATTGATTTTGATACAATAATATTTTATATTATTTCTTATATTTTATCGATAATTTGATACATAGCGATACTTATAAATGTAAGCTTAATATTAATGCGTGTAAAATTCGGAGTATTTTTCACAGTGATATTTCACAGGCAATTAATTCTTATACAAGATAGAGAAAGCCAAGACAATATAAATGGAACAAAGCATCTTCATCATAAGTGTAAGGTAAAGGGGGATTATTAATTACTGATCAATTTTAAGTCAATTATATTTGTACGTGTAGTATTACGTAATAATACATGGTGCGTCAGAGAAAGGAGTAATTATACTACACACTTGATAGACACACTTGAATTCATAAATTAGAAATATACCACGTTAGAGAATTTAACAAAAAAAAACATTTATTTTTTAAACGATAACGCCTGAAAGGTCACCTCCCTCTCTTCGTAAACACTCTTTCAGTCTTAACCGGCCATTACTCATTACACGGCGCGAGATTTCTACTGAAATTCACGTTATTCTTTGTTGAATTATGACTTTCATCTCATATTTTGACTTTGGTTGGTCCATGATTAAATGGCCTTGTTCTATTAATTATCAGATGTGGCGGTTAATAATTCTTAATTTTTTGTTCTAGATGGCGCTGGAAGGGTCGGTTTATAGTCTAATCTTTTATGTCATTTTGTTGCTCCGACAGTACCTTTCAAAACACCATTGATGTTTAACGGATTTCGAGTTAGCGTAATATCTTTTTCGTGCGGTAAATATGTCCAGTTTCGAGACAAATTAAGAGTATTTACGACACGTACTACTTTCCCACCTATTGGTTCAATTAAGGATTATTAACCACCACACCTGGTTTTCTGTTAGGGTGGTTTCCTCAGACATGTAGATCAAAACGTGGAATTCAAACTGAATGGTTACTTATTGTTCAACCCACACATATATCCAAAAGATTGAAATATTCAAACATTTCGCTTCTTAATTGCTATTAAGTTTTTCTTCTACTCGTTTACGTAATCATCATTTTATTACAACTCTTACTAGTACCAAATAAAACTCAGCAACAAATGACCAATGCGTGTAAAATTGATTTATTAATTTTGGATTCAAAAATATGAAATCAAAAAATTACAGTGTACCTATTGCTTTCAAAAGGAATTTAAAAATAAAAAGATCAACTTTCAATGAAACTAATAAGCAGTACTTCCTGCATACGCCTGTATGCATGCCTGTAGGCGATTTGGCGTGCTGTCGATTAAATGATCAAATTTGGGCTTGTCGAATTCGCTCCCATTCTTTACGAGCAGCATCTTTTAGTTCTCGCAGTGTAAGGGGAGGATTGTTTCGTTTCGTGATGGGTGTTTTCAGAATGCCTCAAGCATGTTCAATGACATTCATGTCAGAGGAATTTGCTGGCCAACCTAACTTGGTTATTCTCTCCTCTTCAAGAACATTTTGTACTGCTGCTGTTCGATGAGGAGGTGCGTTGTTGTCCATGAAAACAAGTCCGTCGCCCACTGCGCTTCGGAAATAGAGGCACATCAGGATTTAAAACTTCCTCGATGTACACAGCACTAATAACTCTTCTTCCCAGGATCAGTAGAGGTATCCGTGTGCCCCTTATAATACCACGCCCAAAAACACTCCCACCTTCAAATTCGATACGTGGTTGAGCTGTTTCTAGTCGGGCTTGTCGACCTGGAGCTCTCCAAACAAATGTTCTTCGTGAATTAGAAACCAAGCCAATTCTCGTCTCATTGGAGAACATCACGTTATTCCGGTTAAGGCTATGATTCAGAACCCATTGCAGTCTTACATTTTTTTGATGAAGGGTTAGTTTGGGAACACGTAAAGGTCTTCTGCGATGCAAATTTATCGCTTTCAGTCTGCGTGTTATCGTTTGTCGTGAAACATTTACTCCTTCAAACCTAACAAGCTCCCTTGATATACCACTTGTAGATTCTAGACGATTACTTCGAGCTATCATTAATATCTGCCAGTCTTGTGCAGCTATTGTACATAATTTTTTACTATTTCTGGGGCGATTCTATACATTCTTCGTCGATTAGAATTTTTTTATGAATTTTCGATACTTTACTCTGGCAAACATCTACAATTTCTGCGATATTACTTTGATTAAAGCTCTATTGTAACAAAGAAATTATTCTTGATCTGTTAAAATTAGATATCATGTTTCCAGGTATTTTTAACGGATCAAACGGATTGATTGAAAATTGAAAAATAACTGAACTAATATGTAAATACCAATAACAACGGAATGGACAAAAGTCGAAAAACCTGTGTTATCAGCAAAACAATGCCTTTGTTTTTATTTAAAAACGGTCTAAAATAAATATCCATCACAATTTTTAGAGTATCATAGGCGTAGATATCCTATTTGTAAATATTCCTTTTGGACATATGTGTATATATGTACATATGCTGGAGAACAAAAAATGTCGCACTATGATGATAAATTGATTTTTTGGATTAATTTTGTAACTTTTGTATACACAATGATAGTATTCTTCTACATCTTGTTCTTCTTCCTGTGGTGCTACAATCCGTTAGTGAACTTTGACTTCCTTCAAATTTTGCTTCTATTTGGGTGGATATACAATTATAGAAAGAATTCAATCTGATGCTGTGTATGAGGTGTGCGAACAAATAATTAATTAAGACTGGTGGCGCAGCGTTTCATCTGTTGGTTTCCCTTTAGGAAGGGTGGCACGGTGCCAACATTTGATGCGTCCTTAGTAATAGTTTAAACTAGTTCTGTAAAACTTCAACATCCTTTGAAAAAAAATCTTAATCGCTTCAATTCTATCGCCCTAAAGCCAAAAGCATCGTTTTAGAAACAAGGAGCTGTTATCAGAATTGATCACATCTTTACAACAAAAATCACATATTTGAGCAATAATCCGTACAACAATAAATCATATAATTCAATATAAGTCAGTACGACACTTGCTAGATCAAAGGTAAGGAACATAGCTGATCTATTTCGCCGTTATATCTCGAAAATCTCGGAACGACATATGATCACAGAGAGTTCCTTCAGTATCTGTTGGAAAGATTATTTTCTTAACCTACTGTAATATGGAAAACCTAGGTCTCTAAATAATAGCCATTTTATAATATCTCTTATAAGCAACTTATGCAATATTATGATGCGCCTAGATAATTTCTTAATATGTTGGTGCATTGAAAAAAAATATTTGACTCTATATCAACTAGTAAGTTTTATCTGAGACATCTGTAGCTATTCACTCTTTGGTTGGTCTTAAGAGCTATTTATTGAACTGAGTTAATCGAGTGATGTATCCGCTCAGTTATCGACAAATTCCGAACGCATTTCATGGTGCTGGATTTTAAAACAAAAACAAGACAAACAACTGTGCATTCCAAAGAAAGTATCGCTGCTGTTGCTGGCAGTACTGATAAATGTCCAAAATTAATCAACTCATTGCCATTCGCAGGAAGTTGGGTTTTGTTATTCGACTACGCGGAAAATTTAATCTGGAAAAACTGTTTCACATGCCATACAGCCAACGCAACCATCGATTTATTGAGGGAACAATTCGGTGAGAAACTTATTTCGACGAATGGACCAGCTAATTGGCCACCAAGATCATGTGATTTAACGCCTTTAGATTATTTTCATTGGGGTTATATTAAATCTTTGGTTCATGGAACCCAACATAACTCGGACAATTGCGGACATAAGACCCAAATCGCTTGAAAAAGTGGTCGGAAATTGGATAGTTGGATTGACAGACTGCGCTTAGTAGCCGCGGTAAACATTTGTTCAAAATTGTTTTGAAACGTTAATGCCGTTGAATGATACTTTAAACAGAATAAATAGTTTTAAGGCATCTAACCTGGTTGTTGTTTTAATTTAATTTCGGAATATCGAAGATATATACCAACGGATATTCTTAGTCCTATTCAACATTGCACGTTGAATACATATTTCATTTTAGAAAATAAATTATTTAAATAAATTCGTGTAGCTAATATGGATTTTCCTCTTTCTCCGGTCAGAGCTAATATTTTTATGGAATATTTTGAAACTCAAACCATTAACAGCAGTCCGTTGAAACCTACATGTTGGCTCAGATATGTAGACACTTTCGTCATTTGGTCATATGGAATACAATTTCTAAATATGTTCCTTTCGCATTTGAACAGTATACATCCCCAGGTCAAATTAAAAATGGAGACTAAAAACAATTCTACCCTCCCTTTTCTTGGCGTTCTAATATTAAAAGGACCACACCAAAATTTATTTTATTTAGTTTATCGTAAACCTACTCACACAAACTGTTATCTAAATGAAAATTTAGATAACACTTGATAACTTTAAGATTGTCGCACAAGAAACATATGCAAACAGAACGTAATTCCATCGAAACGGCACTAATTCAATATGGCTATGACAGGCGTTAAGTAGAAAAGGCATAGTTATATCCACCAATCCACTTAATAATTGTCCCAAAAACTCAAAGTTTTTCTTCTTCCATACATCAAAGTAGTTACCGATAAAATTTGCCACATTTTCAGATTCCGTAATATCGAAACGATATTTACAACAGAAAGAAATATATAATAATATAATAAGTGAATTTCAAATTGATCGTGTTGCCATTTCGTACCCCAAATATAAAGAGTTTTGAATGTTCAACTTAGGAAAGGAGCTAACATAGAAACGGACCACTACTTGACTAAAATCAAACTTAGCTTAAAACCTCGAAAACTTATCCAAAAGAGACTGCTGATACCAAAGTTCGAACCTACGAAAATAAAACCAAACCTAACAGAAGAGCTTGATAAACAATCAGGACAGAACTGGCAAGAATTGAATAAAAAAAACTCCCTTTACAAAAAAGTAGAAAACATCCGTGGTGGGATGAAGTTTGCAAGCATGCAGTATTAAGCCGAAGTAAAACATTCAAAGATTGGAAAAGTTAAAAAAAAAGAAATAAATTATAACATCTTTTTGAAAGTAAGAAAAGAAACATCAAAGCTAATTAGACAAACTAAAAGAAAATATGAAAACAATCAACTTAATGAAATAGAAAAAGATTTCCAAAAAAGTAACATCCGAAATTTTTACAAAACTTTTAAAACTAAATTAACAGGCTATCAACCCCAAAGTCTTTGCTTCCAGAAGGAAAACGGACAATTAGCTCTAAATAACCAAGACAATTGCAAAGAACTTGCGAAATATCTTGAACAACTACTAAACTATCCTCAGGCCTTAAACAAATTACCAACATTAAACCTTAAATAAACAAACCCAGATTCATTACCACCGAATGAAGATGAAATAATTAGGCAAATTAAGCGACTTAAAAATAACAAAGCTTCTGGTGAAGATGGAATCACTGTTGAACTTTTGAAATCCGCTGGTCCAGGTGCAATCAAGGAAATAACCAAAATTCTACAAGAAGTTTGGCGAACCGAACGGATTCCAGAAGATTGGAAAGATGCTCTAATCCATTCACTACACAAGAAAGGAGATAGAACGGATGTAAATAATTACAAAGATATACCTCTTTTTCCAGTTTGTTATAAGATCCTATCTCAATATCTACTAGACAGAGCACAGGGATAGTTAGAACCTAAAATTGGTGAATATCAAGCAGGTTTTCGACCGGGCAGATCCTGCCCTGAACAGATCCTGAATCTAAAGTTGCTCCTAAGACATCAAAAACTGCACAATAAATATCTCGTCTGTACATTTGCGGATTTCAAAAAAGGATATGATTCTATTGATCGCAAAACTTTATTCCAAATCTTGAAAAGAAAAGGACTAGATCTGAAAACGCTGGCAATTATTAAAGCAACATTAACTAACACAAGGTCATAAGTTAAGTTAATGGGTGACATCTCAGAGCCCTTCGAAATTAAAAGTGGAGTGAGGTAAGGGGATGGACTCTCGCCACTCTTATTTAAATGTGTTCTAGAAAAAGTAATACAGGAGTGGCGTGAAAAAAAAGTCAGCCGTGAATATTGACCAGCCTATTAAACTGGGGACAACAAACATTAGAACTGATTGTCTGGCGTTTGCTGATGATATAGCAATTTTGGCTCAAGATATATTAACATCACAAAAACAGATTGAAATCCTAAAAGAAACAGCAGAAAAGGTAGAATTCCAAATTTTCTTTGAAAAGACACATGACCTGCAATAGACTAAGAACACCATTTCTAAAAACAAAATATGGTAACATCAGACGAGTCTTTCAATAAAATATTTGGGTGAAATAATCATGGAAAATGGGTTGGAAAAAGCGGCCAATAAGTGTAGATGCATATCTAAAAACACAAAACTGAGACATTTCAATACAGTTATTAAGCCAGATTGTTTATATGGGGCAGAAACGTTCATTTTGAATAGAAAGAGAGACATGGAGGACACTGAAAAGATGGAAAGAAAAATCTTAGGCCCCAAACAAATACATAGCACAACATACCGATTTCGAGAAAACCAAAAAATCAATCAATACATAGATATACTTAGCGATATGAGAAAAAGAAGACTGACGTTTTACGGGCATATAAAACGGATGAATCGAAGTAGGCTAACTAGACAAATAGTCGAATTTTATGAAAATAGGAGTAGAGCTAAAGTAGAAATAATTAAATGGATTGCTGCAATTAAAGGGGATTTAAGATCAGCAAATGTTGTACAAAGTGAAATTCAGGACAGAGGCTGTTTCAGATACAAAGTTAAGGTTTGAAAGGTTGACCGCAGAGAAATATGTAGGAAGACTGGAACAATTAGGTCTGACGAAAGGAATAAAGCTCATAGCGAAATAATGAAATTAGTATGGGCGCAAAGGGAGGCTAACAACAACAACAAACGCCTCTAACTGTGCTTCGCGTGGCCCACCAGGGCGCATACTTGAATAATAATAATAATAATTATTATTATTATAATAATAATTTGGCATTACTTAACAATAGCAATATTGGCTACAAACTTGACATGAGAAATTCCGGGAAACTATCTCATTTGCTATACATGGACGACTTAAAACTCTATGGAGAAACAAGAGAGAAACTAAATTCATTAATAAAAACAGTCGAAATATTCAGTAAGGATATCAAAATGTCATTCGGACTCGAGAAATGCTCCACTATCAGCATACAAAGGGGAATAATAAAAGAACAACATTCAACAGTCTGCGGTATACAAGAACTAGCATCAGAAGACTCATACAAATATTTAGGAATGCTTCAAAATCATAAATTTGATCATAGTCTATTAAAGGAGAATTTTGCACTTTGTACCAAAAACGACTGACAAAACTCTTAAACACCAAACTGAACGGTGGAAACCTCATTAAAGCGATCAATGGCTGGGCGGTGCCAACTCTGAGATATTCTTTTGGCATTGTTAAATGGTCTGAAGCAGATCTTTATGAACTGGATAGATTGATACGAAGAACATTGTCAAAGTTCCGATGTTTACATCCCAATTCGTCCACAGAAGGGCTATATATTCCAAGAAGGTTGGGAGGCGGAGGGCTTGTGAATGTCAAGAATCTTTGTCTCAATCAGGAGAATAGGATGAGAGAGCGCTTCATTAGTTCACATAGCACACTAATGAAACTGGTTGTTAAGAAGGACCAGGGTTTCACCCCACTAAATCTAAATAAACGGAATCGTGTTGATAGTAGAACAGCACTGAAGGATATCGTTCAGGAATGGAAACAACAGACATTACATGGGAGATTTCCTAAATCACTTCAGGATGACTCCATTGACAAATATTTGTCTCTAAACTGGCTTACCGATGGACTATTATATCCAGAAACAGAAGGCTTCGTGATAGCTATTCAAGATAAGGTAGTAAGGACAAAAAATTATGAAAGACATATTCTACACATGGATGTTGTCGACAAGTGCAGGAAGTGCGGTGGTGTAAGAGAATCAATTGAACGCCTTGTTGGAGGGTGTCCAGTCCTTGCCCCTAATGCTTACCTAGGCGGGCATAATCAGCTGGCGAAAATTATACACCAGCAAATCGCTTTAAAGCACTCGCTGTTTGATGAGATGCCTCCACCATATTGCAAGTACACGCCTTCCCCCGTACTTGAGTCAGCCGATACAATTCTTTACTGGGATAGACCAATTACAACAGATCGGACGGTTGACTATAATAGGCCGGATATTGTTCTAATTAACAAAAAGCAGAGGAGAGCTTTCATAATTGACATTGCGATACCACTCTCTCATAACATCAGAAAGACTAAAATGGAAAAGGTCACGAAGTACGACAATCTTGCAATTGATCTGAAAAATCAATGGAAACTCCAGAAAGTGGAGGTGATACCCTTTGTTATATCTGCCGAAGGCCTAGTAAGCAAAACCTTTTCTAAAAATCTGGAAATTCTTGGTGTTTCAAAATTGATTACCACAGTAGGACAACGAGCAGTTCTCTTACAAACTTGCCACATTGTTCGTAAGGTACTAAGCTGAATGGGAGGAGCTGAACTGCTTTCTTATTCTGGCATTGTAAACCCGACCAGCCTAGGCTGGAAAGATCGATGAATCATGTTTGTGATAATAATAATAAGCGAGCGGCTGTATTTGTCTCGACATATGGGAGGAAGAGGCTTACATAACGTAGAAGTAATGTGCCGTCAACAGAAGGATCGGCTAAGATCCTATTTTCTCAGCCAAAATAGTAATCTTCATAGAGCTGCCTGTACACTGGATAGTAATTATAGTCCCCTTCGTCTAGCACAAGCAACTAATGAGGCAAGCCATATAACTTCCCAGGGACGTATTTCAGTTTGGAAAGGAAAGGAGCTCCATGGTCGCTTTGCAGCTCTCCTCGATTCTGAACACATTAATAAAAAATACTCTACAGAATGGCTCCGAACATCGGGACTTTATGGAGAGGCAGAAGGTTTCCTATGTGCTATCCAAGATCAGGTCATAAGTACCAGGGCATATACAAATTATATATTAGGACAAAATATCGATCCAAAATGTATCTTATGTAAACAAGATTTAGAATCAATACAGCATATAAGCGGTGGGTGTCCTGCGTTGGCTCAAACAGACTATATGCAGAGGCATAACAACATTGCTAAGGTGATACATCAAGCATTATTGAAAAAATATGGTCTGTTGGACGTAGAGATACCTTATTATAAGTGGAAACCAGAACAGGTGTATATAAGTGAAACTGTAAAGATTTTGTGGGATACGGCAATGATTACTGATCGGACGGTGGAGGCTAATCGGCCCGATATTATTATAATCGACACAAAGGCTCGCAAAGGACTTATTATCGATGTGGCGGTACCGTTGGACCACAATTTGACCAAGACCATTACCGAGAAAAAACGAAAATATAAACCGTTAGCTGTAGAACTAACAGACATGTACAAACTCAGAGATGTTGACATTATACCAGTAGTAATATCTACAAATGGGCTGATAACAAACGACTGGAAAATCGCCAAAGACAAGCTTGAATTACATGATAGACATATGGCAGTCATGCAAAAGGCTGCTTTACTGGGTACAGCAAATATAGTCAGAAAATTCTTAAGCTTGCATTGAGCCTCGGCTGAACCCTCTTGTTGAGTGCAAACATTGTAGTCTTGGGTTACAAACTTCGACTACCGTGGATATGAATAAAATATAAGATGAACATAATAATAATAATATAATATTCCACAAAAGTCACATGATGTCTATGCGATTTCTTGTTCTGGCTGCTCCCAATCATATATCGGCCAAACCAACGGACGTATACAACATCGAATATACGAGCATTCTCTCGTCGTCCGAAAATCGGATCTCTCTCATCAACTCTAGCAGAACATGAACCAATGAGTTCAGAAGCAGAAACAACGAATATAACATTTATCGCAGAAGCTAATCCGGAAACTCCAAATCAAACCACCCAGTCTACTCAAAGCACCACTCAAGAATCACCTAGCATAACTGCCAGCTACAACTACAACACTAACCAGCACCAGTCACTAAATACCTAGCACTTCTCGAGATTTTTTGCCTGCTTTGGTAGAAACTTTAATGCCTTTTTCAAAAGGAAAGTGTGTCAGCGGTCAAAGAAAATCTAAGAAATTAAAAATCGTTAGCCAATTAGAAATCCAACTGAAAAAAAGAAAACGCAAAGTAACTAAAGCTCTTTTTGACGATGAATATCACACAGACAATAAAATTTTCGTGATTAATAGCCAAAAAGACGAAGAAGATTGCCCGTGCATATACTGCAATGACCTGTTTTCATGGTCTACGCCCGATGAAGGTTGGCTTCGATGCATGCTATGTTTTTACTGCACACGCTCATCATATGTGAATTTGCGAAAGAAAACAAAGATTTGTGTGTAAACTGGGCGTCTAACAACAATAAATAAATACACGTTTTATTATGTCCATAAATATGTATACAATTGAGGTTTTGAACATTCTTTTTTATCATAAATGGAAATATCATATATAATTTTTATAACAAAACTATTTCTATTTTTATTGTTTTTCTTATAATTAAAAAGTTATATCAAATTCAAGATAAATTTCTAAACCTAGTACCGATGACGCGCGACAGTTCTCGAAAAAACCCGAGCGCATGTTAGGAGACATTAAAACGAACTCTTTCAGAAAAGACGTTCGTAAAGTATCGGAGTCACGGGCAAATAAAACAATTTATTGATCTTAGTCATTGTTCTATAGGTTTAACTTATATCTTTGACTGCATTTGTTGGTTTGCTAGCCGTCTGAAAATATACTTGCTTTTAATTGTTATTTAGGCTTTCGGTGCTGTTTTCGACGCTATACTTATGATAGTTTTACAGGATAATCTAATTTGTAGATGGTCGAAGAATACAGAAATTTACGTGATTAGAAAAGCTCTCCACTCAAAAAAAAAATTGTTTTGGTGCCTTCTCTTATTTAGAAAATCTCTAGCTGGTCATGTATTTAGATAGTTAGCAACATGATTTATTTATATTTGCAAATATTATTAAATTAAGAGTCTAATCTGGTGGTTTTTATATAAGGCGAAAAATCGCCATTGTTTTAAGAATACTGAAAACCATACTTAAAGTTAGTTAGTAAAATTAGTTTAGCGTGGTCGTTTGAAGAATCGGTGTGGTTTTAAAAATATTGCTTACTTCAATGAAAACAATCAAACTACTATAAAAAGAAACATGTATATAATTTTGGGTAGTGATTGTTTTATTCTGAATTCCTAATTAATGCAGTTTACATATTATAATCTACTGTCATATATTATCCATATTATTCTAGTTAGAGAAAGTTTTATTATATATGTTTAAGAGTGTATTGAAAAACATTGTTTTCCTCCTTGAGAATAAAAATATAGAATTAATTAACCTGTCTTCGGTTAGTTCTGCCATAAAGTTATCACAATCTAAGGTTTTAGAAGATAAACGAATTGCTGCTCTACGTATTCATATAGAATGCGTCATTGGAAGAATACGAGAGTTTGATTTTCTCAAACCTCACGCAGTTATTAATCATAATATATTGCCTTATACAGACTATATAAATAATAACTAATTACGTTTAAAATCCAAATTTTCTTAATGTTCTTTTTATAAGTTAACATCAAGTTATTATAATAAAAATATAATTTAATAATATAAATCTCTAACCATAAAGATATTCACAAACATATATATTATCAGAATTAGCCTTTATGAACCCTTTGTCACCCTTTACTGAACTCAATTAGTAACCAAGAAAATTTTATTTTGCACTTAACCAACAATAATTTTGACAGTATATATACAGGTAGTTCCGTTGACAGTACCGAGGTGAAAACACTTTACCATAATGACGTCACAAACATGGCAGTCAATAGCGGCACGTTCGTATGATCGTGATTTTTTTTCTTAATTTTATAAATTTTAATTCATTCATAATTAATTGTAAATTTTTTGCATCAATTATCAATATTATTTATGATAAAGTTTTAAAATAAAGTAACAAATCGATATTTATTTTTTATTCGATAACCCAATCATGTCCATAACATGTATGGACATATTCGTTAAAAAATTGAAAAATTTATATTTGATTTATGTGTTAAAATTTCTTTTCAAGACTGATGATTATAGCAGATAATAAACCAAAGTTGATTATAAGGAAAACCAGAATTCTATCTTTAAAAATAAAACTTTTATGGTACAGAAACAAAACCCTATTTCATTTTGTACATCCTTTCCCTAATGATATCAGTCGAAAATGGTTTTTAATTGGGTTGTTCATTAATACAATGATTCATATTGGTTGCATTTTACTGTGATAAAAATACCGTTCATCTGCCGAAAACTCCTTTCCATTTTGAACAGAATAAACAGCAAGAGCGTTCGAATGTGACAATTAAAGATTCCGAACTGACCAGGCGCCTCGTTCGTTCTCGTTACCGTTTGAGAAATCATCGGCATAACTCAATAAGGCCTTTTTGCGTTCTTTTCGTCGAGGATTCGGCTCGAATGCAAATAGACGAATAAATTTGTCATCACTTGCAGAACAGGCTCCTTTATGAAAGCAATATTCCGATGTATGGTTGCATATTTTATTACCTCTACCGCTTCAATATGAAAAATAAAAAAAAAATAAATAAATAAATATACGGACAGTAGTTTTGCATTTATTTATTCTCTGTTTTGTAAGAAAGGTTTGCGATAGTTATACTTGTAGAACACGTAAAACTACTTTATGTAAGGTCTAAGAGGCACTATAATTTCGGTCTTGTCAGTTTTAGCCAACTGAATTGAAATCTGAATAATGTTCCATGTTTCATATTCTAACCAAACAAATATCAATTTTTTCTTTACGAATATATATATATATATATATATATATATATATATATATATATATATATATATATATATATATATATATATATATATATATATATATATATATATATATATATATATTTATGCAGTTTTTGATTTCTACGGACTGCGTTCAATGTGACAACAATAGTCGAGAGTTATGTACCCCAACCGCTAGGTCCCACAATATCATGTACAGCACACAAGAACTTGCGTCTCCGCTAAAATTAAATTCTGTTAGTTACTTCACCAAGACAGAACCCCACCCTTTGCCTGTTGGTGGTTAGTCTTATCACAATACCGACATATGCTCTAGCAACTAAGCGAATGTTTATTTTGACGGAGACGCAGGTTGTGGTGTGTTGAGATTGTGGAACAACTTGGGATTAAGACAACTACTGTTGTCTCATTGGACGCTGTCCATAGAAATCAAAAACTGCATATATAAACCATCCCACGAGAAGTCGATTAAAATGTGGGTTGTTTGATTGTGGATAGGGTCTCCCAATTCTTGACGAGAGAGCATATGTGGATACCCTGATGAGTCTGATGCCCTAGAAGTCTAGGTGGGTGGGGCTCGATTCCGGTCAAGCAAGTAACAGAATGCTCATTTTGGCGGAGACGCAGGTTGTTGTATGTTCCACATAAGATTGTGAAACCCAGCAGTTGGGGTGCATAACTCCCGACTATTATCTCATTGGACGCAGTCCATAAAAATTAAAAACTGCTTATATAAGCCATCCGACGAGAAGTGGGCAAAAGTGTGGGTTGTTGAATTGTGGAGAGGGACTCCCTATTCTTGACGAGAAAGCATATTTCGGTAACCTGATGAGTCTCACTACCAACAGACGAAACATGTGCCCATCCCTCACAGGAATGGATATCCCTCATCAGGGTTTCGTCCTATCATTCACTGATTCTGCCATTTTATGATGACGTGGAAATGTGCTTAGCTTGTTTTGACATTTTTGTCATTTATTTATTATATCTGTTTATTATTTTTCATAGGGTTTATACCTTATATTATACTTTATATTTTCTTCTGTAACGGTGGGAATACTTACCGATTCTATTTTTTTTCCATCCTCTTGGTTGTTATCTGTTTGGAAATGAAGAGTATGGTCTCGAAACGTTGTGAAAATCTCGAGTTGTTAGTGGTTAAAAGAAACGCACTAACACACACACACACACACACACACACACACACACACACACACACACACACACACATATATATATATATATATATATATATATATATATATATATATATATATATATATATATATATATGTGTGTACTGTTAGATTTTTGTTCCACTGAGACAGCAGCAGCTGAGTAGTGTCAGATTTTCTTGGACTGCGTCCAATTAGACAGCAGTAGCTGAGTGTCATCACACACCCAACCATTAGGTTCCACAATCTCATGTGGAATGCACAACAACCTGCGTCTCCGCCTAAATGAACAACTGAATGACATATGTTTCATCTCTCGAGGTTCAGACCCTTTAGGGCGCCGGCATATACCATACCATCAAGAATAGGGAGAGCCTATCCACATCCAACAACCCATGTTTTCGCCGACCTCCCGTCGGATGGCGTATATATATGCTGTTAGATTTTCTTGGACTGCGTCCAATTAGACAGCAGTAGCTGAGTGTCATCACACACCCAACCGTTGGGTTCCACAATCTCATGTGGAACACACAACAACCTGCGTCTCCGCCTAAATGAACACTTTTGTTGGTTCCTTGACCGGAAAGGAGTCATCCAGTCTCCAATATCACATTTCTTTATTGGAATAGCCATTTTAAAAGAATCAATTATAATTCAACAACAAAATAACTGTTTTTGCTAAAAGATAATATTTTAAAATAACAATTAAAAATAACTGTTATAAATTAATCAGTGATTATTTTTTTTGACATGCTCAAACTGGTGCCCTTCTTGTAATCTATAATAATGAAATCTTTTAACAATATTGTTAGTAACATTTTGCAACATATGGGCGTAATGTTATTAATATCTCACCGAATTGATTGTTTCAGTTCATCAACAGAATTAGGAGCAGTCACGCATACTTTGGTTTTTAAGAAACCCCACAGGAAAAAGTCAACTTGTCCACTCAATTGAAACCCTTCTCCCTATCCATCTATTTGGTAGCAGTTCACAAAGATAATCTCGCACATTTTGCATAAAATGAGGTGGTGCTCCATCCTATTGGAAGCAGAATAGACTTATTTCTGCTAACAGTATGTTCATCAATAACCAACTCAAGTTTGTTTCTCAATAATTCTAAATTGCCATGTCATTTAAATAAAAAGTTGCTTCCTCGCTATAAAAAATGTGTTTCTCAAAATTGGGTTCGTGACGCTTCTTGTCCAAAAACCAGTCGCAAAATTCCAATCTTCTATCACAATCATCACATCAACATCAACTATCACATCAATTCTTGTACGCTTCTCATTTTGTATGGATGATAATTGTTCCCCTGTAAAGTGGCCAACACCTTTGACTGAGAACAACTTGCCTCTTGGGCAATTTTGTTGACTTGTTGAGAATTTTTCACATTACAAAGAGGAATATTTTCATCAGTACCAATATTTTTGTGCATTTTGTAGATCCTTGGGTACACACTACCAGTTGTCTAAGTAATTTCTTAAACAATCCGGATTTGGAAGAGAATTATCGGAATGTCTTGCATAGAATTTAGCGCCCGCATCGCGTAGACTTAAGCCACCAACATGAAGAAAAATGAATTCAACTTTCTGTTTTTGATTAAATAACAGACTCATCTTAGCAACTGAATTTAAACGTTATTTTTATACACATTCAAATACAACAGCAACATTTCAAATAACACAATGATAGTACAATAATGATAGCTCTTTTCAAACGGTATAATTTTCCAACTTTTCTATTGGAATCTTCGGTATGAAAAAACTAAACTCAGAGATTTACCACTAAACACTAAATAACTTTTTTTAAATGATGCAAACATGGTTAGCGAAACGTGCGTTGAGAACTTTAAAAAAGTGATTCGGTGGTTAGTGGTAAATCTCTTTGAGTTTAACATAATTTTTGTTTAATTTCCAAGGCCTACTATTGCTATGTTAGCTTCTTTGAGTTCCTGCCGACTGCAGATTATTCTAGTTGTTTTTGCTAATTGTTCTAAAACGGCTACTCCAACAAAGAAATGTGACATAACATTTTGTATTTCAAATTTTAAGATATGTCAAATAATGCTAAAAATACGGTGTTGCCATAAAAAAATATCGTTTTAGTAGCTACTGAAGAAATCTGGCAACACCGGAAAACAGTGTTTGTAATTTCTTTTTACCCAAGTTATTTCCTATAACTTTACATTCGTCTATCACATGAAATAAAAAAAGTTAGCCTATGTCATATATGGTTGCCATTTATAATTAATTACATCGTAACCAATGGTAATAAATACTGACAGATTTTTATACATTTTCAGAAGCATCTATGATTGATTCACTTATAATCAAGCATACATAATATAATAAAAAATGTGTTTTCAAACAGCTTCTAGAATATAATTGCGGCATATCGTATCTCCTCGAATTTAATGGAAGCAAAAGATTACTCTCGCAATATGCGTGATTATAACAAAAATGTTCAAGATGTTTTTTGCTGATCTAGTTTAATCCAAATTGCCGAAATATCTCCGGACGAAAGAAATTTGGTGGATCGGCACCCGCGGCTTTTTGAAAACATATCACGCAACTCGCTCATCTTGCTCGACCATCGCCGCAGGTACAGAGATGCGGCCCACTTTTTATAGCTGGATAAATTACGCCAATAATCTGCTGCCATTAATGAGGTTGCTCATCATAGACTGGTCAGCTGGACTCACTTATATTAGGTTTTTGGCTTAGAATGTAGTTTTTAATGATGAAGCAATCAGACGCGTTGAAAAAAAAATGCATGAGGTAATGAGGTTCGTCATTGTTTCTAAACAACAATACTTTCAATAATGATGATTTCAATTTTTCAAACTGAAAATATATCGTAAATTCAATATTAGGTTGAGATATAATTCCCTTTCCATTTTTTTAAATCTAATGTTATATGAAATCTTTCTAATTCAAAAAGAAAATAAGGAATTCCTATATCTAAGAAGACCACATGACTTTAGTAGATGATTTTAATTAACGCTCTACATAGAATAGCGTGAATCGTTTAATGTGAATATATATTAATCATTATATATTAAAACAAGCCACGAATGAAATATGTCATGAAGATTAATTGCAATAAAGCTTATTTTGCAATACTTAAGGCAATCTTAAGGCAATACTTAATTTTGCAATACTTAATTTACTTTAATAACTTAAGGCAATCAAAAATAGATATGTATATTCTGTCAAAACAGTACTGGGAATTGATTATTTGAAAAGCCCACTTAAAGGGACTGTCAAAATTATTTTTATTGTTAAGTTGGCACAACTGTCCTCTATACTGATGCGGAGTTTGAACGTCATTTAGTTTGTTTACAGTGCTCGATTTTGTCAGTTCATCTCAAGTGTGTTTTGCGATTTTTACAATGGATAAAAAGATCAAACAAATAATTGTCTTAAATGTTGCTTTGCAAATAGAATTTCATGTGCCGAGTTGCTGAAAATGTTGCAGAAGCCTTACGGTGAATCGACTTTTTCAAAAACACGTGCTTTGAGTGGCACAAGTGGTCGAGTTGTGGTGAAAAATTTGCCTAGTTCTGGTTGGCTATCAATGTCTTCAACTAAAATTATCATCGCTAAAGTGAAGGAAATGGTGAGTGAAAATCGTCATTTAAGTTTGAGACAAATATCCGCTGATCTTTCAGTGTTCCACGAACCCATTCGTACCATGTTAAGGGATTGTTTGGGCATGAAACGTGTTGCCGCTCGACTAGTTTCGAAAGACCTGAATTTTCTTTAGAAATTCAATCGCATAAAGGTCGCTGAAGACATGCTTGAACGAGTCGATTCTGACCCCCACATTCATAAAAAACATTGTAACTGATGATAAGACATGGGTATACGAGTTTGACATGCAAACCAGTCAACAAGCTTCGGATGGCGCCTTTCAGCTGAGCCGAAACCGAAAAAACCACGTCAGAGTCGATCAAAAGTTAGGATGATGTTGAATGTTTTATTTGATTATCGCGGTGTTGTGCCTTGCCAGAAGGTCAGACGGTAAATAAAAAATGAGAGGGCAAATCTGTTGAAAAAGGTCAGATTTGTGGAAAGAAAACTCTTGGATTTTGCATCACGATAACGCACCATCTCACATTTTAAATGAATATCTGGCCAAAAACTCAACAAACACCATCGAACAACCACCTTTCCAAACGACTTTTTTTCCTTTCCAAAACTCAAATTATCACTTCGAGGCACCCGTTTTTAGCCGATAAAAGACATTAAAGAGAATTCGCGGAACTGAAGTCGATATCGGAAAATGTTTTGACAATTGGATTATTCGTTGGCATAAGTATATTATTTCGAAAGGGGTCTACTTTAAAGGGGATACAATAAATTTCGATAAATAATAAACATTTTGTGTTTTATTGACCAATTCCAGGTACTTTGTTGACAGAATGTATACAATAAGTGGAAAGTTTTAAGATAAAACGATACATTTTAAGTACATATGCTAACAACATTGAAAGTCTATTTGAATTTTTATAATGACAGATTCTAAGAGTTCGAAATTGATGGGAGAAAATCTGGCAGGCTGTTTAGTTTGAAGAGAATTATGTTGTGGCCTCATGAGATCATTTCTTTTTGGCTTGCCTCGTCAAAGTGAGTTCGGGAGCATCCTTTTACAATATATATATATATATATATATATATATATATATATATATATATATATATATATATATATATATATATATATATATATATATATATATATATATATATATATATATATATCATCATTATCATCATCATTCAGTCATTGTCGATCCACTGCAGGATGAAGGTCTTCCCAGCATGTTTCCAATTCGCACGGTCCTGAGCTTTCCTCTGCCATTGGGGTCCAATATACTTGATATGTCATCCGTCCATCGTGCTTTCGGCGATGTTCTTCTTCGCGGACGTTAATGATCAAAGCGGTATCCATTCCAGAATTGCTTTGGTCCATCTTTCGTCGCATCGTCTTGCTATATGACCTGCCTACTTCCATTTCAATTCTTTCGCCTTTCCAATGACGTCACATACCTTCATTTGTTCTCTGATCCATATCCAGGTCTTTGTGTCCCGCTTTCTAATTCCAAGCATACACGTTTCCATTCCCCTCTGTGCAACCCGAAACTTTAGAACTGATTGTGATGTGAGTGTCCATGTTTCACTTCCATATGTCAAAACAGTCAGCAAGCACTGATTAAAAACCTTTCTCTTCAGACAAAGTGGGAGTTTGCTCTTAAATACTATATTGAGCCCACCAAATGCCTACCAGCCACACTTAACCCGCCGTTCCACCTCTCGGGCGGTATCACCCTCCATTGAAATCCTTTGCCCAAGACATATGTAGTGGTCCACAACCTCTAAATCACTTCCTAAAATAGAAATTCTTCTGTTGACAGCAAATTTGTTAAACATAACCTGACTCTTTTTTAGGTTTATTTTTAAACCAAATGGTTCTCCCGCCCTTTGCAGCTCTCGTATGTGTTCTTGTAAATCATCTGGGTCTTGTGAAAGGAGAACGATATCATCCGCGAATCTAAGAAGTCTTAGATATGCATCATTGATTTTTATTCCCTGCTGTTCCCAATCCAGATTACAAAATACCCCTTCAAGGCAGGCTGAGAAAAGAACAGGCGATATTGAGTCACCCTCTCGTACACCACTTTCTACGTTGATTTTAACTTCAAAGTCATCCATGTGAACTGTAGCTGTACCTTCCTCATACATGGATCTCAGTAGGATCACATAGGCTCTGTCTATCCCTTGATTAAGCAATGCATCCATTATGGCCTGCGTTGATACTGAATCAAATGCTTTTTCATAGTCAATAAAAGTCAAGCACCGTGGCATGGTGTATTCATTGTGCCTTTCTATGGTCTGTTGGACAACCTGGATATGGTCCATTGTACTGAATCCACTTTTGAATCTTGGTGAAAACTTTGTACATAACTGATAGGAGGCTTACTGGACGGTAGTTTTTTAAATCTTCCTGTGCTCCTTTCTTATGAAGAAGAATCACTTCAGCATTTTTCCGTAGACTGGATATTTTTGATCTTTGCGGCATTTGGAGTACAATTTTGCCAGTATTTTATGTAGAGTTCGACCACCAGCCTTCAACATTTCAACCGTTACATTGTCTTTTCTGCAGTCTTTCCATTCGATATCTGGCATTTGCTCTTCCGTGGGCATCGGTGTCTTTAACTGGTATAAAATTGAATAAAATCTTCTGATAACCTCTAACACTTCCGTACACTCTTTACACACTGTGCCATCCTCACGCATTAAGGCAAACATTTGTGTCCTTTTATTTATCAGCTTATGTTTGGCTTTGCCTATTTCTTTGTTTTCTTCTAGCGTTTTTTTGCACTAGCTGCATGTGAACCGCGCGTTTCTTCTCGAATACGTTTTCTTATAGATTTGCAAAGCTCAGCGTACTCGACCCTATCAAAGGGACTGCCTGCATTCTTCATTGTCCTCCGTTTCTTTGTTAAATCGATGGTCTCATTGGAGATTTTTGACTGCTTGAAACTTTTTTCTGCTGGTGCTATTGCAGCAGCCGTGTCAACGGGCTTTGTTGCGTTTTTTGGGCGGTGGGTTGGACCTTAATCTGCCACGCTGGTCCAATGCGGGTTGGTAGATTTTCGATCAAGTTAGCCTCAAGTCTCTGCTTTGACCTGTCCGTCATGGGTTACCTTTTCAGCAGGAGCATGCTCCTGACGGCAGAGCTCAAAGCTTCATTGACTTACGGAAGCCCCTTTACCACGCCAAGCTCTGATTCACAAAAAGGATGTCCAAAGAGGATATATATATATATATATATATATATATATATATATATATATATATATATATATATATATATATAGATAGATGATTTTATGATAATATATAGGTAATTTTCTAATATAGCAGGTCGAAATTCATAAGAATCAACAAAAGAGATTGAAATGCTAAAAGAAACAGCAGAAAAGGTAGGACTCAAATTATCTTTGAAAAGACACAATACATGACCTGCAACAAACTAAGAACACCATTTCTGAAAACAAAATATGATAACATCAGACGAGTCTCTCAATTCAAATATAAGGGTAAAATAATTATGGAAAACGGGTTGGATAAAGCCGCCAATAAGGGTAGATTTCAAAAAATAGAAACTGCATTGAGACTTACACAAAATATTCACAACAAAAAATATATATCTAAAAACACAAAACTGAGACATTATAACATAGTTATTAAGTCAGAATGTATATATGGGGAAGAAAAGCTCATTTTGAATAGAAAGAGAGACATCGAGGAGATAGAAAAGAAGTAAAGAAAAATCTTAGGCCGCAAACAATTAAATAGCACAACATACCGATCTTAGGCCGCAAACAATTAAATAGCACAACATACCGACTTCAAGAAAACCAATAAATCAAACAATACACATATATACATAGCGATATGAGAAAAGGAAGACTTAACTTATACGGACACATAAAAAGGATGAATCCCAGTAAGCTAACTAGACAAATAATCGAATTTTATGAAAATAGGAATAGAGCTGAAGTAGAAATAATTAAATGGATTGCTGTAATTAAAGAGAACCTAAGATCAGCAAATATTACACAAAGTGAAATTCAGGATAGAGGCTGTTTCAGACACAAGGTTAACATTTGGAGGGTTGGCCAGAGAGAAAAATGTAGGAAGACTGGAACAACTTGGTCTGACGAAAGAAAAAAAGCTCTGTGCGAAAGAATGAAATCAGTATGGGGGCTAAGGAAGGCTAACAACAACAAACGGCTCTAACTGAACTTCGCGTGGACCACCAGGGCCCATACTTGAATAATAATAATAAAACAACAACCCCAACAATACGCTGACAAAGCGTATTTTGTCAATCCAATTTTCTATCACGTTTTCAAACATTTGGGGGTTTTATGTCCGCAAAGATTTAAAGTAATCTAAAGGCGTTGCTTCACATGCCCTTTTTGACCAATTAATAGGTCGCTTCCACGAAATATTTTTTTCGCCGAATTGTTCCTTCGATAAATCGATTGTTGCGTTGGCTGTATGGCATGTGGAGCCATCTTGTTAGAACCACTTCTCTTCCAGATCAAATTTTCCACGTAGTCGAATAATAAAGCCTAACTTTCTGCGAACGATGACGAATTGATAAATTTGGATCTTCATCAACACTGCCAGCAACAACGATGACATTTTCCTCGAAACGCACAGTTTTTATTATAATACCGATCAGTGTGAAATTTATTGATAATTCGGGAAATACATCGATCGGTTGGGCGATTATGTGTACCATAAAATTCACGAAGTTTATAAGTGTGGCTCACAGGACACTGATTTTTATAATAAATTTCGACAATTTCGAGAATGGCTCCAAATGTCTATTCATAAAAATCACTTTAATGACATTATTTTATGCAATTAACGATTGAAAATGTTATGTGTCGCTGATTATTTTTATATTAAAAAATATATTGTTTAAAAAAACATTAATCGAGTCATGTTTCTGTAAAAAATGTTTCCGATGGACCACCAAAGTCACTGATATGTGTCCTGCCAGACAACTACTATTGCGTTATGCCAATTGAAAATGCACTCTCCACAATCTATTCAAATTTTAAAATATTCCATATTTTTCCGTCAATTCTGAAAACCTTATATATATATATATATATATATATATATATATATATATATATATATATATATATATATATATATATATATATATGCCCTTTGTGGATCAGACCTTGACGTGGTAAAGGGGTTTGAGTAGGGCAATGAAGCTTTGAGCTATGCCGTCTGGAGTTTATGCTCCTGGGAGGGTCACCCCTGGCGGACAGGTCAAGGCGGAGGCCTCAGACTAACATGATCCAAAATCTGCCAACCCGCATTGGACCAGCGTGGCAGATTACGGTGCATACCTTCAACATGGTATTTTAATATGTTAAAATATGACCTCAAACAAGGCCCTCATTCCCCGGAGGCCAAGGGGCAACTACCTACGGCAGCGGGGCCTTGGGGCGGCTACCCAAGGCAGAGGGTGCTAAGAATCACCGGGTTAGATCAGGCTGCCATTGGACTTTTGACATTGCAACGTTAAATATACGGACTATGAAAACAGAGGCGCGATTGCAAGAACTGTTAATTGAACTTGACAACATACATTGGGATATTATTGGGCTCTGTGAAACACGAAGAAAGGGTGAAGAGTTAATTAAACTGGAACCAACTGGACACGTACTCTACACTCGAGGTACGGAAAATGGCCGATGTGGCGGAATTGGATTCCTCATCAATCAACAGCTGAAGGACAGTGTGGTAAAATTTGAAAGTACATCCGACCGATTAGTCCAATGCGTCATTCAGCTGAATAAAAAGTTTAGGCTTCAAATCGTCCAAGCTTATGCACCAACTATAAGCCATAAAGATGAGGAAATTGAGGAATTTTATGATGATGTGGCCCAGCTTTTGTAAATGTAGGTACAAGATCCTGATGGGTGATTTTAATGCCAGAATTGGAACAACAAGAACAGACGAAAATGCAACTGGCCCATATGGAACTGGTGACCGAGACAATAGAGGTGACAGATTAGTTGATTTTGCTGAAGGACAAGAACTATATATTATGAATTCATTCTATAAGAAAAATATCAGCAGAAAATGGACATGGAAAAGTCCATCTGGACTCACAAGCGAAATTGACTACATCATGACCAACGATAAAACAATATTTACCAATTGTACTGCCCTTAACAATTTTAATGTTGGAAGTGACCACCGAATGGTATGAGCAAGGGTTCGGATTGACTGTCGAAAAGAGCGCGAAAGAATGGTAAGATCAAAGAAGCGCAAGGTGGATTCTGGAAAACTGCTGGAGAGAGGAAGCGATTTTGAGATTGCTTTGTCAAACCAGTTTGCTGCGTTACAAGATCCAGAGGAGGTGGAAATATCAGTTCAATATGAAGAAATCGCCAACAATGTGCTTCAAACGGCTGCTTCAATAGCACCAGAAGAAAAATGTCTCAAACAAACAAAAATCTCCAGTGAGACCATTGATTTAATGAAGAAACGGCGAGCAATGAGAAATGCAGGTAGTCCTTTTGGCAGGGTCGAGTACACTGAGCTCTGCAAAACTATAAGAAAACGTATCAGAGAGGACACGCGCCGATTCAATATGCAGCTAGTGCAAAAAACCCTGGAAGAAAACAAAGGAATTAACAAAGCTTTCGCTTTGTTAATTCCTTTGTTTTCCAGCACAAATTCCAGAAGCTGAGAAACAAAAGAACGCAAATATATGCTTTAAAGCGTGAGGATGGCACAGTGTGCAGGGCGCGTAACCAAATGTTAGAGATTGTCAGAAGGTTTTATTCCCAGTTATATGAAGATCAGAGCCGGTTAGGGACAGCAGTACCCACGGAAGAACAATATATAATGCCAGATATCCTGGTGGAGGAAGTGACAAATGCTATAGAATTATTGATGAAGAACTGCAAGGCTCCAGGAAAGGATAGTGTAACTGTCGAAATGCTAAAAGCTGGTGGTCGGACGTTACATAAAACACTGGCAAAATTATACTCAATATGCCTCAAAGAACAAAAAGTACCTGACTTATGGAAAAGTGATCCTTTTACACAAAAAAGGAGCACAGGAAGATTTAAAGAACTACCGTCCAATAAGCCTCCTATCAGTGATGTACAAAGTTTTCACTAAGATAATTTCTAAAAGAATATTAAAAAAACTGAATGACGCACAACTAAGAGAACAAGCAGGATTCAGAAGTGGATTCAGTACAATGGATCACATCCAGGTTGTACACCAGGTCATAGAAAGGCACAACGAATACACCATGCCACTGTGCTTGGCTTTTATCGACTACGAAAAAGCATTTGATTCCATCTCAAAGCATGCGATAATGGATGCACTGCTTAGCCAAGGTGTAGAGAGAGCCTATGTAAACATATTAGAATCGATATATGATAGAGCTACAGCCACAATTCACCTTGATGATCTTGAGGTGGGAATTAATATAGAACGAGGTGTACGGCAGGGTGACGCAATATCGCCTATTCTTTTCTCGGCTGGCCTTGAAGAAGTATTCCGTAAACTGGATTGGGAACAGGATGGTGTAAAGATCAATGGTGCAAACTTAAACCATCTTAGATTTGCAGATGATATTATTCTCATTTCACAAGACCCAGAGGAGCTGCAAAGACGCATACAAGACCTGCAAAGGGCTGGCAAACCATTTGGCTTGAAAATAAACCTGAAAAAGAGTCAGGTTATGTTCAATAACGTCGCTCAGGACAGAAGAATTTCAGTTTTAGGAAGGGATTTAGAGATTGTGGGCAGCTTTATATATCTTGGGCAGAGGATTTCAATGGAGGGGAATACCGCCCGGGAGGTGGAACGGCGTGTTAAATGTGGCTGGCAGACATTTGGCAGGCTCAACATAGTGTTTAAGAGCAGACTCCCACTTTGCCTGAAAAGAAAAGTATTTGATTTCAATCAATTCAAAAACTTCGGGTGGCACAGAGGGGAATGGAAAGATGTATGCTTGGCATTACAAGACGAGACAGAAAGTCCTGCGCATGGATCAGGGAACAAACAAAAGTCTGTGACATCATTGGAAGAGTAAAACAATTGAAATGGAAATGGGCAGGCCATATAGCGAGGCGATGGGACGACAGATGGACCAAGGCAATACTGGAGTGCATACCGCTTGATCGCAAACGTCCGCGAAGAAGACCGAAAGCACGATGGATTGATGTCATCGTTAAGTATATTGGACCCGAGTGGCAGAGGAAAGCCCAGGTCCGTATAAGCATCTCTTAAGCATGCTGAAGAGGCCTTCATCCTGCAGTGGATCGATACGGGCTGATGATGATGATGATGATGATGATGATATATATATATATATATATATATATATATATATATATATATATATATATATATATATATATATATATATATATATATATATATATATATATATATATATATATATATATATATATATATATATATATATATATATATATATATATATATATATATATATATATATATATATATATATATATATATATATATATATATATATATATATATATATATATATATATATATATATATATTCGTTAGAACAATTAATTTTTAATATTGGCATATTAATAATAATTAATTAACAATGTTAATTCAACTTCTATAAAATTATATACAAAACAATTAAATTGATTATTATTAATGGTGTCAACCAACCTAAGAACGTCTATCGAAATCTTCTACAATTTCATTATTTATACCGATAACTTACGATTAAAACAAATCATTTTAAAGAACATTACGAACTGTTAATAACATTTGTGTTCTGCTCGTATGAACTAGAGCAAGTTGTTAAGAAATACTCAAATAATTACGTGTCATTTCTTTTGAATTACAACTCAGAGATTCGATACGCATTGTGGAGGTATATTTTACGCAGAATTGAAAACGAAGTGTAAATAAATTAATTTAAGTAATTATTACTTGTAAAATGGTAGAAAAAGTGAATTTGCGGAACTAAATAACTCTAAAATATTAAAATTACTACCATTTATCAATATTCACGCTGAATTTAAGTTCAATAACATCCGTTAACTCATTAACTATCTGCCAGGTTTAGACTATACATTTCCCTGTTTGTTACCACTGACATTTTTTGAGTTTCCCTTGAAGGAATTTGTTAACCTTCAACGATACTGATACTGTTGTCGTTAGTAGTGTATTACCAATTACCTAGACTGCTACTGCTTATTCAAATAACAGTTATCCCATGTATTAAAACTATTAAATGCGAGTAAGATATATTCAGCGATAGATGTTAATCGAACGATAATATTAATTGTTCTCAAAGGCTACCGATTAAGGAGCAGTAAGTGGCAGTTCGGCCTGAACTAATACCTGGAATTACGTACAGGGCCAGCTTCAGGAATCTTTTACTTCTTTTCATAGTTTTCAGTTTTGAATTCGTCAACAAAATCTGGGTATTAAATAAAATATTATTTATATAAACGATAAGGTCAGTCAGAGACCATGAGTAAATAATATTATCAGATTTTGTTTCTAAAATACATAATATATTGTGGAACAAAAAATGCAACACTTACATATTTGAATCAAGCTCAAAATATAGTGTATATAATCTTGAACAGAAAAAATGATAAACCTGACTTGTTTACTTTCATGTTTCTATATGGGATGGGATGTTTCTATAAGAATATAACAGATTAAACAAATTATAAAGTTCTGCTTTTTATCCTAGTGTGATAAATTCCTCCTATGTTGCTAATTTAAGCAGTATTTTTGTTGCAGTTTATGACCCATTGCGTTTGAGGTTTTTTTCGAATTTGAAAAAGGACGATTTGGCATTAGAATAAAAGATAAGCGAGACGATGTGACGGCAGGTGGACCAAAACAATCCTGGGGTGGATATCACTTGATCAAAAACGCCCATGGAGAAGACGAAAACGAAAACACGAGGACTGGACTGGAACTGGACAAGGATGGAGGAACTGGATGATCGTGCGAATTGGAAGGTGACGAGACTCTCATCCTGCAGTGGATGGACAATGGCTGGAGGATTATGGATTAAGTATATTTAGGTTGATATAACTATAGTTGATATCTGACAGAAGTTTCATATCATTTCCTTGTTAAGTTAAATATTATAGCGTCTTTTTTAATTGTTAATGAAATTTTCGGCGATTTTTCAAAGTGAATAAATTTATTGAGCAAAATTTAAAGTTCATTTCCTCTAAAAAACGATTTTTTTTTGTGCTGATGCATGAAAATTATTAATAAAGTTTTATGGCGATGAACCTGATGATTTTCATTAGCTTCATCTGGTTTTATTCTGCGCCAGAACCTTGACTTTCTGCCAGGACATGTTCACTCTTTTCAGTTTATTATTGATAGTATTCCTTCAAGTCTATGCAGGTCTTCCAATACCTCTTTTACCCTGCGGATTCCAGTCAATCCTATTTTGGCTATACAGTTGATTTATTTTCTGAATGTGTGCCCAATCCATACTCACTTACGAAGTGCTATCTCGTGTTCAGTTTTCTTTTGGTTTGTATGATGGAGCAAGTCTTCGTTTCGAATCTTGTTCGGCCAGAATATGCGGAGTATTTTTCACAAGCATTTATGTATGAAGACCTGAAGTTTTTTTGTTATTGCCGTCGTTATTTTCCACGTTTCACATCCGTAGAGCAAGACCGCCCTAACATTGGTGTAAAATGTACGAAGTTTTATTGATTGTTTTGTCGGTTACTTTGTAATTGTTAATGTTTTAAAATAGTGTTTTAATTTTAGTGTGATAGTGTAGTGTAAATAGTGTTAAAATAGAGTTTTAAAGTAGTGTTTGAGAATGTAAAGTCGTTTTACGAAACTAGAGTCACACAAATTTTGTTTAAAAATAAAAGTGATAGATAACAAAGTAAAAAATTGTTTTATTCGTTTTTTTATACAAAATTTTGTTTGCGTTCATTATTGTGCTGATCTCCATACCGGCGGTAGAGCTCCAAAAGGTTCTTCAGCTTTTCGTCTTCTGATGCATCATGATGTGCATCTCCATTTTTTGTGAGAATGCTGCCCAAGTATGTAAAACTCTCCACATCTTCTATGAGTGAGGAAGAGTGACCCGTTGAGGAAGAAAGGGTTGAAATTTCTGGTGTTGATTATCAGCGACTTAGTCTTTGATAATGATAGCTACTTTTAGCTAATATCAAGTTAAATATGTAAAGCGGTACAAGGACTTTTGTGATGATAGAAAAGCAGTTGAAGATGAACCTCATTTACGAAGATCTTCCATGTCAACCTATGAAGAAAACATTACCAAAATAAATGATCTTGGACTGACTAATAGCTGATTAAGTACTAGAAACATTAAAGATTGCACATCGTAATTATTTTTTGTTCCTTTTCCTTCCTTTTCTGTCCCTATATGTCTCCAAAAATCATACAAATACCATTACAAAAACATCATATTCACCAGATATGGCATCTTGCAACTTTTCCCTGTTTCCGTCATTGAAGCAGAAACAATTCATGTGAGATCGCTGATCGGTTTGACGAAAATACCAGAAGTCTAGTAAAACAATTTAAAAAAATTAATTACAGACCGATATTTTTACTCTCGAACCTAGGCAGGATTTTTGAAAGCGTAATTTATAATATTTTGAAAATAATCTAGTAATATCAGAATGGTTTTTGAAAGGGAAAATCTGCCATTAGAGCCAAGTATCAAACTATCACAAATGTTTTAAATTCCATACATTTGAATTGGAATGTGTCTTTATTTGACAAAGGTATTTGACAGCGTGAACCATGATACCCTCTGTGCAAGACTGGAAACTTGTGGTTTTCGGGAGAATGCACTTAAGTTAATTAAATCATGTCTAAAAGATCGAATCGAACAGGTAGTTCGGAGACAGGAGTAAGAAAGTGGTGACTCAATGCGGGTGACACAGTATTAATTTTTAAAGAGGATAATTCCGACTTCGAAAGTGCCGGAATCTTGATGAATACTTTTTAGCTGGGACTTTTCTTGAATGTGCCTTAAACTGAGTTTATTACACTCAGCAACTGAAAGGATAATAGTATTATATTTTTCCATAAACAGGTTAAAATTCAGTCTTCTGAACGGGTATGTTTCTTGGGGTCTTGTGATTGATAGGAAGCTGAATTGGAGAGAGTATATTGGAAAAAGTTGCTGCAAGCTTATCTCGCTATTGCTGTTCACTGAGAATCATAGCTCAGAATGTTGGATGTGAGGCTACAATGTCAGCTTATCACGCTTATATTCAGTCGAGGATAAGGTTAAGGAGGATGAGGTTTGGTTTTCTGGGAAAATTCTCCATATATAGAGAGAATTATTGAGCTTCAAGAAAGGTGCATAAGAAGAGTCTTCCAAATGAAGCATTTTGAAAGCTGCAGAGATATTTTCAATAGTAAAAAAATGCTGACATTTGTCAGCATGTATATGTTGAATTCATACATTTTTGTATTTGATAATAGAGTTCTCTTCGGGGAGACTGTAACTAGTGTAACTAGGTATAAGTCTAAAAGTAAAACATTTAATTTTAGTTTTATACAGTAGAATGTACAGTATGTTGTCATGAGGATATATAATACTTTTCCGGGGCGGTTAGAAGATATTTTTTGAGCCGGGCTTATTATTCATTGAATGATTTATTTTAGGGAAACAAAGGACAATTTTAAATTAATTAAATTATTAGAATAGCCTGGTTTGGTAAATTTAACTATGTATATTTTTGCTAATTATGTTAGCAGTACTATCTTGACGTGCTTTTCTCTTTTTTTTTGTTTTTTTGTCTTGTTTTATGGATTATGTCTATATTTTAATTCAATCTTGTATATTATTAAGTGTTAATTATGTACTTTCTAAACAATATTCAATGTCTTATGATTTTTGGAAACAAATAAATATTGTTATATCCATCTATGTATATAATAACTAGTATATAATAACTGTAACAATTCCTAGTGGAAATTGCAATTTCGCAGTTGCAATGGCCTATATATATATATATATATATATATATATATATATATATATATATATATATATATATATATATATATATATATATATATATATATTTATATTAATTTCATTGATTTTCTTATATTAATTTATATTAATTTCATTAAATTCATATATATATATATATATATATATATATATATATATATATATATATATATATATATATTTATATTAATTTCATTGCCAAAGAAGTATTAGAAATATCTATAACAATAATATTAACCCTTAGCTATCAACAAATTTAATTTTTAATATTATTGGTTAAGCAGGATGGATTATTTAAACGTTGATAAATCATTTTTTTTAGTAGCCATTACGGCTACTATATGTACATCTATGAATAGTTATAGAAATTACATATTAAATATTTTGTTACTAAGAAGATCTAAATTAATTCCAACACTGCAGCTATTCACTAGTTGATTTCGCTGTTATCATTCTATTAAAAGGAAATTTCAGTTGCAAAAGGAAAAATTGAATATGATAACCTAAATTTTAATGAATTTAAGGTTCCATTTTAAAGATGTCACATTTTACCGGTTTGGTTTGGTCCCATATACAATTGTCCTTGAAGTTTCGTGAAATCGTATGCCACATCTCAACAATATCCACAAACATTGATAAGAGTGTAGATATAACACGTTAAATAGATAAATTGGCTTGAAGGGCTAAGTATAGGTGCAGCATCTGCTACTTGGGTAGCAGGCTTGATCTCCGAGGTCGATCTCATGTATTGTTTCTGAATCAATTTGCTTCTATTAAAAATGGAAAAGCATCCAAATTTCCAAAAGGTATAGTAGGATATATTCTACGTGACATAGAAACCCTAATACCCAGTAAAAATATTTGGTTTTGTTAATATTTTGTGTATATGTTTACCATGGCAAAAACACAATATGATTAAATTCCCAACCTTATCAATTTGGATTTTTTTTACCGAGGTTTTTGTGATTCGCGCTTCATGGGCAGTAGGTAAAATTTGTAACTGCAGTAAATATCCAATTTTTGCAGAGTGTGTTCTTAAACGTCGTTTTCAATTGTTTACCATGCGTCGCGTGAGGAGAAATGCACACTTTCGCCAATTTACCGAGTTTAACAGGGGACGGATAGTTGGACTACGAGGTCTTGATTTTATTTAGGCATGCATGATGACCGGGGGAGAGAAGACGACGTGGTGAACGATGAGATCCATAGTTTTTTGTTGAATGGCATGTTAATCGCACTGTTGGGATTATGGTGTGGAGTGTCATTGCTTATGGCTCTGGTTTAGTATTCATCAGAGGAAACATGACCGCACTTTGTTACGTCCAAGAAATTGTGGAGCCCTATCTCGTACTATACTTAAGAACACTCCCAAACACAAAAAAAATTGTCAATTTTTGAGCAAGATAATGCCCATATGTAGCAAGAGTCAGATTGGACTACTTCGACCATGCTCAAATTAATGGGCAACCATGGTCTCCAATTTCTCCTGATTTAAGCCCAATAGGACATGATCAGTAAAAGACTACTAAATTTACAATAACCCCCTCAAATTTTGTCGTAGGTAGAAGTCGCTTAGAATGAGGTACCCCACGGGATATTAATCACCTCATCAGATTAATACCTAGACGCATTATTAAAGGTAACAGCGGCTAGTCAGTTTGTCATGTTGTTCTGTAATTTTACTAATTTGCTTACTATGACCTTATAATTATTTATGTAATTTTTTATTGACATGAAATAATGTTTACTAAGAGTTCTGTCAAATATTATATATATATATATATATATATATATATATATATATATATATATATATATATATATATATATATATATATATATATATATATATATCCAAATATATAAATAAATATCCAAAATGTGGCAACCCGCATTGAACCAACGTGGCAGATTACGCTCCAACCCCCCAACATGGCTTTACAATTTCAAACACGGCCCTCATTCCCCAGAGGCCATGTGGTAACTACCCACGGCAGCGGAAAGATCTACCCCAAGGCAGAGTGTGCTAAGAACCACCGGGTTAAATTAGATTGTGAACTTTGGACATTGCAATGCTTAATATTCGGACAATGAAAACGGATGAACGACTGCAAGAACTGTTGATCGAGCTCGACAATATACATTGCGACATCATAGGGCTATGTGAAACACGAAGAAAGGGCGAAGAGCTAATCAAACTAGAACTAGAGCTAATCAAGCTAGACAACTGGTCATATACTTTACACTAGGGGTACGAATAATGGACGATGTGGTGGAATTGGACTTCTCATTAACCGAAAATGGAAAGATAATGTCGTAAAATTTTAAAGTATATCTGACTGACTAATAAGCACTTAACCCAATGCATCATTCAACTGGATAAAAAGTTTAAGCTTCAAACCGTCCAAGCTTATGCACCTACTATAAGTTATGGTATTGAGGAAATTGAGATATTTTATGATGATGTTGCCCAGGTGCTAGATAACGAAAAGTGCAGGTACAATTTTTTTTTTTATTTTATTTAATGCTAAAATTGGAAAAGCAAGAACAGGTGAAAATACAACTGGTCCATATTGGACTTTATATTATGAACTCGTTTTATAAGAAAAAAATCAGCAAAAAATGGATATCCATCCAACTGGTCTCACAAGTGAAATTGACTACATCATGTCAAACGATAAAACAATATTTTGTAATTGTACTGTCCTTAACCGTTTTAATGTCGGAAGTGACCATAGAATGGTACGAGCAAAGGTTAGGATAAACTGTCGAAGAGAACGTACAAGAATGGAAAGATCGAAGAACGGCAAAGTAGATTCTGGAAAGCAGCTTGAGAGGGGCAGCGATTTTGAGATTATTTTGTCGAACCGCTTTGAAGTGTTGAAAGACCCAGAGAAGATGGAAATAACAGAGCAGTATGAAAAAATAATCGACAATGTGCTTGAAACGGCTGCTGCAATAGCACCTGCAGAAAAATGTTTCAAACAGTCAAAAATCTCCAATGAGATAATTAATTTCATGAAAAATGGCGTACAATGAGGAATGCAGGGCGTTCTTTTGGCAAAGTCGTATTCGAGAAGAAACGCGTCGATTCAACATATAGCTAGTGCAAAAAACACTAGAGGAAAACAAGGGAATAAATAAAGCAAAACACAAGCTGGGAAATAAAAGGACACAAATCTATGTTTCCTTTTTTTGTCCAGTTTGCAGGGAACGTGCGGAAATGTTAGAGGTTATCAGAAGACTTCGAGCTCGAGAGAGATATCAGAGATTTTGAGTTGTACTCAAAATGCCTCAGGAAACAAAAATATTCAACCAATCGAAAAGTGCTGAAGTGATTCTTCTTCATAAAAAAGGAACACAGGAGGATTAAAAAAACTACCACCCAATAAGCCTCCTATCAGTATTGTACAAGGTTTTCACCAAGATAATATCTAAAAAAAATACTTAGAACACTGAATAACGCACAACCAAGAGAACAGGCAGGATTCAGAAGTGGATTCAGTACAATGGATCATATCCAGGTTGTCCAACAGGCAATAGAAAGGCACAATGAATACACCATGTGACTGTGCTTGGCTTTTATTGACTATGAAAAGGCATTTGACGCAATATCAAAGCAAGCCATAATGGATGCATTGCTTAACCAAGGGATAGACAAAGCCTATGTGAACCTACTGAGATCCATGTATGATGAAGCTACAGCGACAATTCACATGGATGATCTTGAAGTTAAAATCAATATATAACAAGGTGTACGGCAGGATGCCTCAATATCCCCTGTTCTTTTCTCAGCCTGCCTTGAAGACGTATTCCGTAATCTGGATTGGAAACAGGATTGAATAAAAATAAATGGTGCATACTTAAGCCACCTTAGATTTGTAGATGATATTGATCTCTTATCACAAAACCCAGATAAACTACAAAAACACATACAAGGACTGCAGAAGGAGGGAGAACTATTTGGCTTGAAAATAAATCTGAAAAAGGGTCAGGTTATGTTCGACAAATTTACTGAAAACAGAAGAATATCTATTTTAGGAAGCGACTTAGAGGTAGTGGACCACTACATATATCTTGGACAAAGAATTTCAATGTAGGATGATACCGTCCAGGAAGTGGAACGGCGCGTTAAGTGTGGCTAGCGGGTATTTGGCAGGCTCAACATGATGTTTAAGAACATGCTCCCACATTGTCTGAAGAGTACTTTTTGATCAGTGCGTGCTGCCTGTTCTGACATACGGAAGTGAGACATGGACACTCACATCACAATCAATTCAAAGACTTCGGGTAGCACAGAGGGGAATGGAAAGGTGTATGCTTGGCATTACAAAGCGGGACAGAAAGACCTGTATATGGATCAGGGAACAGACGAAAGTATGTGACATCATTGCAAGGGTGAAGGAATTGAAATGGAAGTGGGCAGGCCATATAGTGAGGCAATGTGACGACAGATGGACCAAAGCAATCCTGGGATGGATACCCCTTGATTATAAGCGTCCACGAATAAGATCTAAAACACGATAGATCGATGACATCATCAAGTATATTGGACCCGAATGGCAGAGGAAGGCTCAGGAACGCGCGAGTTGGAAGCATGCTGGGGAGGCCTTTATCCTACAGTGGATCGACAATGGCTGAATGAATAAAAAGTATACATACATATATATATATATATATATATATATATATATATATATATATATATATATATATATATATATATATACTTTTTATCATTCAAAGATTTTTTTTGACTATTGTATATCAAAAGTGAACGGACTTTTGGAATCACCTTAATAAACTACTACCATTATAATGAGTTTGTTTCAGACAATTATACATATATATTCTAAGGCTTTACCGATTCAGTATCAATGGAAATGTGTATGCTATGTTTCAATTCTTCGACTACTTTTTTTTTCAATTTTTGTCTATTTCTTGCTAGTATTTCAGCTTCGTTCCGTTTAAATCGCGCACGTTTATAAATAATCTTTAAGTATTTTATTTTAATTGTCCTTTTAAGTACATTCTTACTAAATAACTAAACTATCTCATAGATGCTTTGGCTATCTACTAAGATGGTCATCAAATAAAACTTACTCCTAGTCCCTTTCTTATTTTTTTGTTTAAAACCTTGTCCATCAATTTTAATCTAGCTGTTTATCTTAAAATTCCCAGTTCACTGGTATGTATGTTTCCTTATTTCTGAACTATGTATCAGTGCAGATACAAACTGTAAATTGTAAACTCTGATCTTTGTCTTGTTAGACTGTTAGACTATTTTGTTTAAGGAGTAATCTATTTCGGCATCTAATTCTCCCATGTTCTGTTATCATTATTTCTAGATATTTAAACATTTTTACTTGTTTAATATCTTCGTAGGCTATGCTAATGCTGATATCCACTGGTGATTTTGTTATTACCATTCTTTTATATTTAGTTTTGTTCATTTCTAAATGTCTTTTCCTTAATTCTTCACACCATTTTTACAAATTATGTTTCAAAATCTCTTTCTTCTTTTCAATCAAAACTAAATCATCGACAAATGCAATGTGGTCGAATAATACTTGATTAAGTTTATAGTAACCTCATATTGTTACATTATTTTATAATGTTATCTCTGAGTAATGAACTCAATGTTTTTTCCTGTCATTATTTTATTTAAAAGAAGCATTTAAAATGACTTTGCTAATTTCCAATCCTCTGGAATTTTAATTTTATTTTTAATATTTCATGATGTTATTGCGTTATATCCTGAATTGTTTTTTGTTTTTAACTTTATGTAAAAATTTATTTTATTCTATTTTTAGTAAGATATAAAACAACAATGATCATTTCAATAATTAAGATAGTTTTGTTGTAACAAAATTGTAGTATACGTCCCTGTACCAGCTCATTTCAAAAAATCTGCCGCAGGAAATTAACTCGCTACCGATGCAATTCCGATTTAAAATTAATTTCGATAGCGATCTAAAATTTTACCAACAAATAACGCATCTATTTCATTAAAGAGGAAGGCCGCCACGGCCATCGCTTTCCTTTAACGAATCATACAAGAGTTCTGTTCGCATATATCCAAGCTGCAAGAAATGGTTTTGAACGTGGTTCGTGACTCGAAAAGTCCACATTTGGCATTCAGCATTTCCGGCGCCGATGGAAAAAATTCTGAAATAATTTTCGATATTACATATAAAAAGCCGGGCTGTTATTGTGCAGATGGCTTTCGTCGATATGAAATGATAATTTTTCCATGGTACAGGAAAATATTTAGAACTAACATATACACTTACATTGTTAATGATGTTTTTGCAATTTTCGATTAAAAAAAAAACGAAAACAGATGATTTTCTTAAGAACTTATGGTAGGTTTATGGCAGATAGATTGATCAATTTTTCTTTAAACAAATATAATTATAACGAAGAATTAAAATTAATTAGGGATGGATATAATAAGAATATTGTAGATATATTAATTAGAAAACATAACTTTAGACAATTGTTGAAATAATCTTCGACTTTAATAAATAAATTAGCGTAATACCGTTTGATACCCAATTAACACGAGGACTAGACAAGAATTTTAAAAAGTAGACAATAAGATAGTCTAAAAATCATATAATAAATTTAAAGAAGTCATGGGTAATTTAAATGATAAAGCAGATCAACATGAAAAATTAGGAATTTATAAAATTAGTTGTAAAGATTCTAAGATTGTAATCGAAGGTTAAACTAAAAAATCCATATTAACCTGATATAAAGAACAGATTGCCCACATTAAACATGGGAGAAATGAAAAAATCTTGTTTTGTCCAATATGTATTCGAACCGTAATATACATATTAGTAATTTAAGATTTGTTGAAAGAGTAAATAATAACAGGACTATGTATACGTATGAAAGCATACAAAGGGTAGATCTTTAAAATTGAGCGGTTTTTTTCATTTTTGAATAAAACTAGCACTGTGAAAAATAGCCCTGCCTATTTTTCGGATTTGCCTAGATCTAATCTCATCGCAGAAGTGTAAAGTATGGCATTTATAAAAATGGAATCGTACACAATACAACAACGCGTTAAAATTGTTGAATTATTTTATGAAAATGGGCTACATTTGGAAGTTTCATCCTTCATATGAACATATATCAAGTTCCAAGTCAATCTGTCAATTCATTTGTACATAAACATCAACTTAAGTAAACGTTCAGTGTTATTTTTTAAAACGGAAAATATTGAAAATCGTGCAGCGAGTAAATTATTTGTAAAAAAAAAGTTTAAAGTCAATGGAAATTCATAGTGAAATGGTAAATGTATTACGGGAGTCTGCTCCTTCTAAAACAATGGTTTGTAAGTGGGAACGTGAGTTTCAGCGTGGCCGTACAAGCCTGGATGAGGATCCTTGTTGTGAACGTCCAATAAGTGCAATTATTGGTAAAATAATTATTTTTATACATGGTATCGTTATGGATGGCCGACAACTGACTTGGTTTTGGATCAGAGAAATTGCTAAGGCCATGGATATCTCAGCTGAACGGGTATTTCGTATTTTGAAAAAGGAACTGGACTTGAGAAAGCTATGTACAAAATATGATGTTAAATTCTGATCAAAAAACGACTTCGAGTAAAACTTTCTAACCAACATTTGGATTTTTTTCCAAAAAATAAAATAGATTTTAAACTTTGTTTTTTAACTATGGATGAGACTTTGGTTTACCGCTGTGATCCTGAACTGCGGCAAAAAATGCAGAGTGGACTGGGCCCGGTTGTTCAGCTCCGAATTAGCCAAAGTGGTCAAAATCGACCATAAAGGTTATGACATCAATTTGTTAATTCATTATCTTCAAACCGGTAAAACAATAACAGGACAGTATTACTCAAACCTTTTGGATCAACTGGATGCAAAAATTCATTCTTTCTTTACTTACTAAAAGAAAGCAGCTCATTTTCTCGAAGCTTTAAGCCTCTTGAAATTGTCATGTCACTATTCTGTATGGATGTAAGGTAAAACCATCAACAAAAAAAAACTATAGAGTCATTCGGGGTAACCATACGCAGTGGGTAAGCGTGCGCACCTCACAGGTTAGATTAGGTTAGGTTTAGATTTTGATATTTTCAGAAAAAACACCATCACTTCGAGACACATTCCTCACGATTCAAATCATAGCTTCCAAAATAAGATAGCTAGTTTAAATTTTAGGGTAAATAGATTAATTAATTTTCCTTTAAATAAAGATAATTATAACAAAGAATTAAAATTAATTAGGGAGGTATCTGAAGTGAATAGTTTGGTTGTAACATTGGTTAACAACAAACAATGATTTAACATTGTACTAAACTTGAAGAGATTTACCACTAAACACCAAAACAATTTTTTGAACTGCTCGACGCATGTTTCGCTAAATTAATCTTAGATGAAATCATCTCCTGATGATGCTAACATGGTTAGCGAAAAAAACTAGAGCGGTTCAAAAAAAGTGATTTGGTGTTTAGTGGTAAATCTCTTCAAGTTTTGTGCGCACCTCGTTTATCTGAAGGGGGAAGGGACAGTCGTGACATGCGTAGGCAACTTAAAGGTATGGTAACGATGAATTAGTTTATGCACAAGATCGCGACATGGCGTTGTCCACTTGTTTGTAAAAAAAATATTAAGAATTCGACGGTACAACTATAACTTTTGCCATTGCGACGAAGATTGTCACAACGTACTGCATGATAGTATCCAAGATAAGGCAATTGTTTTTACATTAGTAATTTATTCAAGTTCACTGTTTAGCATAATATTTTAGGTTATGTTTGATATGGGTAAAGTTATATGAGTATATATTAAAAATGTCAGTCTGGGGCAAGTGTATGCATTCGCACACTTACACCCGTTTTTTTATAAAGAAACAATGAATCTGTTATAAAAAAGTTGAATGCTGTTTACTTTATTTTAGATTTTAATCACAATGCCACGAAATTATCAAAAAAAAAAACCTGAACGAGCTCCTGTTACTGAATTGCAAATTTCTCGAACAAAAGAAGTTATAGCTAGTAGAAAAAGTAAAACAGCTGCTGCAAGCGAGATCGGTATCAGTGAGCATTATCTACGAAAGAAACTTAAACTTGATACAACTGCTTCTTCAATGGATCGGTGGAAGCCAACGTTTAATGAAGAACAAGAAGCAGAATTTGTGAATCATTGTAAGGAAATGGATGAAAGATATTTCGGTTTAACCGTAACCGATTTGCGACGGCTTGTTTATGAGTATGCTGCAGCTAATAAAATTGAATAAATCGCTTCGATTCAGCTTGAAAAATGGCGGGACGAGACTGGATAGAAAGGTTTTTTAAAACGCCATCCAGAATTAACTCTCCGCCAATCTACAGCAACTAGTCTAGCTCGAGCAATTGGATTTAATAAAGTTCATGTTAATGATTTTTATAAGAACTTGAATGAATTATATAAGTATAATTTCAAACCAAACCGTATCTATAATTTTGATGAAACAGGAATGAGCACTGTTCCGAAAAAAAACTGCTAAAGTTGTGTCAACAAAAGGAAAAAAACTGGAGGGTAAAGTTGTGTCTGCAGAACGAGGCATCACAGTAACAGCCATTTGCTGCATACGTGTTACTGATGCTATGTTCTGCCTGCATTTATTTATCCTCGGAAAATATCTTGTGATGATTTATTAAATGGTGCACCTTCTCAGACTTTGACTTCGACTTATTTAGCCAGGTTTTTGGGCTAGCCCTTGCGGCTCTTACCCGTTTCTACTGATTTTTCCCAGAATGGGCACTTAAGATTTGGAGGTCTCTATCTGACCCGTGGTCCTTCTCAGAGCATCTGCATGGTATCTGATAGTAGTTTTGTTAACACAAATCTGGTTTGAACATTTTCAATCCATTGTCTATCCTACACTATAAGATCCAGTATTGCTGCTTCTTGACAACTATTCTTCCCATATTAGTTTAGAGGCAGTGAAATATGCTCGTGAATATAATATCATTATGTTAACATTACCACCACATGGAAGCCACAATCTCCAACCACTGGACAGATCTTTTTTCAGTCCCCTGAAAGCTAAATATTCTGTTTAATATTATAAATTTATGTCAGAATTTCCTGGAAAAGCTATTACTCAATACCATGTAGCTCGATTATTCAATGAAGCTTACAAAAAAGTCGCGATATTAGGGAATGCTGAATGTGGTTTTAAAGTAAGTGGAATATACCCTTTCAACGACGATTTGTTTAGCGAGGCAGATTTTGCTCCATCAACGGTCACAGACCAGATCGTTCCTCAAGACGAACAAAATGTTGTTGCTACACAGGATGAATTCTCTGAGAAAAATTATGGACAACCAGTAGCAAGGATTGAAACATCATCACATATTGAAAGCTATCATACTGAACAGGTTGAAGAATCCAATGCTGAGTCTGATCCCACAACTCTTATGATTGTAGATCCTATTGCTGAACAACTTTCTATAGAAGCTCTATTAACATCTACAGCCAGAGTTTCAAAGAATGCAAGCTCTAATAAAGAGAATCAGCATCAACATATATTAATCTCGACGATCTCACCATTTCCAAAAATGAAAGAGAAAAGACTTTCCAATCGAACTGCAATGAAATTCCAAATAATTACAGCTAGTCCTTATAAACAACAGTTAGAAGAAAAAAACGATTCGAAGAAGAAAAAAAAACCTAAAAAAAGAATTCGTAAACCAGCATTGAGCCATGCTACGTCTTCCGGACATAAAAATAAAACAAAAACTGTACTGACGAAAAAAAAGTTGGAAATAAAGTCGAAGGCTTCTAGCTCAAATTTAAAAAAATATTTTTGTCCACTCTGTAGGAACCATGTACAGAACCTCCTACTGAAGAATGGTTCCAATATATTAAATGCATGGATTGGTGGCATGAACAATGCACTTTTTATGAAGGAGGTAGTTTTTAATGTTATAATTGCCAAGAAGATTCCTCCTAAAATTATCATCGAATAGAGTCCCTTTTTAGTCAACTGATTATTACATTGACTCTAATTATACATTGACCTTGTCTTCAAGATAATTTGCTATTAAGACATTTATGACTATAAAAAAATGCGCACTCTTTCTTCAAATGCGTTTACTTACCCAACACAAGTGCGCACACTTACCCGCAATCCTGATCATGTGAATTTTTGTCAAGGTTTTATGTGTTATTTCTTAATTTAATTATTAGTTTAATAAATACTTTATCGTATGCATGGTTTCATTTTTCCTTATTTCTTATAGTCTAATCACTTTGAATGCTTAAGTGTGCACACTAGACCCGAATGACTCTAAGAGAGGAACCCAAATTAGAGAAGTAAATAAAATACTGAATCATCTATATAAACAGCTAGGGCATGCACAACAATCCAGCCCAGTCAGAACATTGAATCGTGTGTAGTGACAAGAAAATCTGACGAAAGATTCACAATAGTATCAAAAGGGGCTAAGGACATCAACAGGGAATATCCTGAAACAAAAATTCCCCAAAACCGTAGAAGACGAAGAGCAATAATGAATGTTTAGAATGTATAAACTTTTAGGGTTGATATACTAGTAGCAAAAAAACTGTTAAAAATAGGTTAATCATTTTTAACACTCAAATAACCTCCAATGTAGTATATTTATTTGTAATTTGATTTTACTATTTATTTGTAAACAGAAAATGTATTTTAGATTAATATAACAGTTGCGAACATCTGCTTAAAATTTATATAGAGATTATAACATGTTAATTCATCCATATAAATTTATATAATTATTTAGAGATATCTGAAACATCCTCATCCACCACATAAATAGTAAATTCACATAGTCAATTCTAATTCTCTCTGTAACGCCTATCTTTACTATCTAAATTTTCACATTATTCATTCAAGCGTGATACCGGCTTCAGTTTATTCGTTTCAGTTATAAACTATTTAAAGAATTTCAAATATTTTTTTTAATGAAAATTTACAGTGAATAGTGATAGAAAAATTTTCATTTCCTTTTGAAATTATTTTCCCAGAGTAATCATTCATTATAGATAGTTGTAATAGTTTAAATTATTGATAACATACTGGGTCAACTTAAATTGCTGAGTTACAACAAACTCAATGACTTGAAGATTTAAATTATAGTATACAGCGGAGAATATAAATAGAAATCTGGAAAATATTCTTTAATGAGTTAGATCAATTTTTATATTGGAACCTTCGGTGTGAAACACTAAACTCAAATAGATTTACCAGTAAACATCGAATAATTTTCTTTAAAGTTCTCGACGGACGTTTGCTAACCATGTTAACATCATCAGGAGGTGATTTAATCTAGTCTAAATAATAGATTAAATCATCTCCTGATGATGCTAACATGGTTAGCGAAACGTGCGTCGAGAACTTAAAAAGTGATTCGGTGTTAAGTGGTAAATCTTTTTGAGTTTAATGAGTTAGTTCAGCAATTTCTATGTACATCATCACGGTATTATGGTATTATACAAGATGGTCCATAAAAAGCTAACTTTTTGACATAAAAATAATCAGTTTAATAGGCCCTTGTCAATCCTTAAGTGACGAAAATAATGTCATTCAAGTTATGGTTATTTTTACGTTTGGAACCATTTTTTCAAAAATTGCGGTCTTTAATTCTTCCAGTGTGCGGGGCTTACAAAAAAAAAGATAAAAATTACACCTGGAAACGATGACAGAGGAAGTCACGGAAAATACTTTGATACATACTATTGATAAAGTCACGGCAGAACTTGATAACGCATCGTTACTCGAAATTGTTGTCACTCATTTCTGGACGAACTAGAATATCCAGTTGACAAAAATAAATTGCTATAGATGGTCTCTAGTCACCACTGTTGCCAGATCGAACGTTATGCCGCCAATCTTCTTTATTTACAGACCTCGTAACACACAGAATAGTTACCATAAGTATTTATTTACTTAATCTTGCGTATTTTGCCTTAACATTCATGCTTCTTTTATTTACACCCTTTTATTCATGCTTCTTCTATTTACACCCTTTTCAGGTTCTCCACTATATAAAGTTCTTGTCGCCGTGTATATACAGGGTGTAAGAGAAATAACTTTGATAAATTTAAACAACATAAAAATTCTCCACATCATTTGAAAAAAAGTTCCTTACAAGAAGAGTGAAAAAACCTAAAAGTTTCCACAAAAAAAAAATTAAAAATTATTAAATTGCCAATCGAGAAGCCATGATACGAATTATTATTTAAAGCAAATATGTGTAAAAGCACAATTTGTTAATATTTTTAACGATTAATGAACGAATTAATAAAATTATAAACTAATAAATATTGTTAAATGTTTTCTTTTTAATTAGGAATCATCCAAAAAATGGAAGTGTATATTACAATGGAATATTATATTTTATTTTCAAATAATGCTTAAATGGATACATATTTTAAGGACATTTTTATTCAAAATAATATAAAGATTCGTTGGTTAAATTTAATAAGTTATTTAAGCTATGACTGACTGTATATATATATATATATATATATATATATATATATATATATATATATATATATATATATATATATATATATATATATATATATATATATACGTATAGGCCCTGATGAACTACGCGAAGTACCGTTAGAGGCGTTTGTTGTTGTTAGCCTTCCTTTGCGGCCATACTGAAAAAGTGTAAACTTGGCATTACTCAGCTGGACAGAAAGATAGAAAGATCAGCACATGGATCAGAGAACAAATTAAAGTATGTGAAAAGAATAATTAATAGAAGGTATTGAAAAGGATATAGGTAGGGTATAAGATACTCGATGTTACGACAGATAGATCACAGCAATCCTAGTATAGATTCCGCTTGGACATAATCGTCCACGAAGAAGATAGACTGACCAAACTGGCCTAACAAACCGGACTGATGTCATTATCAAGCTTATTGGATTTAAATGTTTCTTATATTATCTACAATGTTTTGTTCAATGTACATTCTTTACCTGTCCACGATTTTACTATACTTTATACTATATATATATATATATATATATATATATATATATATATATATATATATATATATATATATATATATATATATATATAAGATAAAGCAACGGGACCGTGGAAGGAAATATTACAGAATCCTTTCACGTTGTCTCTGCCGAACTGTCACCATGCACCACCACGTATCTCTCGAGACCGGTTTCTAGCCTTTCAGTCATCATCAGCTGAGCTCCAGATGAAGGCAAGGAAAGCAATTGGGAGAGACGATCGGGGCCGGGCCATTTTGATGGCGGGTCATAATAGCACACAGCTCCCTAGGCGTAATACTGCCCTGCCCGTAACATTCTGCTTGCAATCTCGGGTATAGTACCAGATATGCCCACATACTTGTATATATATATATATATATATATATATATATATATATATATATATATATATATATATATATATATATATATATATATATATATATATCTGTATATATATATATATATATATATATATATATATATATATATATATATATATATATATATATATAGATATATATATATATATATATATATATATATATATATATATATATATATATATAAAATGTCATCTCAATCAAAAAATGGAATTAACTCATGAGAATTTTCGTGCGACGATTCACGGAGTCGACGTGGATTATTTGGAGATTTGGAGAACACCATCCAAAATCAATGGATATCACTGGTTTAGTAAATTCCATTATATATATATATATATATATATATATATATATATATATATATATATATATATATATATATATATAAAGAAATGTTCAAAACATATAATCATGCTGCGTCAAGTGACGAATCTGGGATCTATGCATAAAAGCTCGAAACTAAACCATTTGTTTGCAAGAAGTCTATAAAGAAATAACAAAAAACAACCAGCGATGCAGGATCATTCTTCACCATGACAACGCGAGCTCTTACACATCGGACCGAACAACTCAATATTTGACTTGTCAAAATATCGAATTGTTGGGTCATCCGCTGTACAGTCCTGATATGGCATCCAATTATTTCTTTTTGTTACAAAAGTGCTGTGAAAATTAGTTTAAAAGTATGCAAAAGTATATCTGTTATCGCGGATAATATTTTGAAAACCAATATAACCATTTTCAATGATAAATATTTGTTTTCTTTTGTCTGGTTCTGGCAATCCTGATCTGACACCCAATGATTTCTTTTTGTTACCGTCCGTGAATAATAAACTACGTAACCAACGATTTTCGACGCCAGAAGAAGCGGTTGATGCGTCCAAAATGCATGTTTTGGAGATACCTCAATCGGAATGAAAAAAGTGCTGTGAAAATTGGTTTAAAAGTATGCAAAAGTATATCCGTTTTCTCGGATAATATTTTGAAAACCAATATAACCATTTTCAATGATAAACATTTGTTTTCTTTTATTATTACGGATACATAAATAATAATCCTCGTGTGAGTCAAATAACATCATAATTTTTAACTTAAAATAATACTAAATTAGAAACATTTCTTATTAATGAATACATGCTAAAGATATAGAGTACAGTGAAAAGTCAGATCCTATTTAAATTAAAAAGTTTTTTTTAATCGAAAATCGATTTTTTATCTATTTTTCTAAAAAGTACGACTTTTTAAACTTTGTAAAATAGTTTTTCATTTCAACGATAATCTCTCCATTTAATATGAATTTCTTTTTAATGAACCATTTCTGCATAGTTAGAAAAAGAAAGATGTCGAAAGGAACTAAGCCCAAAGAATAGGGTGAATGTGGCATTCATTTGTAACCCAAAGTAACCAATTTGGCTGTTGTAATGTCGGATGAATAAACTGATGCAGTGTTTTGTGTCATGTGAATCCCATTAGATTGTGGTAATGGCTTTTCCGCTCTATGGAAGACCAAAAACATTCATCCTCTTTGGAACACGTTTGTTAACTTATATATCACTGTGTTGGTTGTTTCCTCATTTCTGATATGTAGTGGCGAATCCAGGTCTCATCAGCAGTCACTAATCACCGTAAAAAGTTCTTCTTATTGTACTTATACAAGTGGTTACACCAGTTTGTTTCTGCTCCTCAGTGTTTAACATGTTTTAGTTCATTTAGGATTCTCTATGAATTCATCAGAGATGTTTATCATGGATTTTGTTGATCATTTTCTTGATAGTGACTCCAACAGAAGCATCTTGAGCACAGTGCCTTATTCGTGCTAGTTCGACCACATAGAAGCTCAGCAAATCATTTATGAATTATGAAATACGAACGAGCATAATCACCATAATACTTTATCAATTTTCCTTCGGTTTGAGTGATGGTTTTTTCGTGTAAAACTACTGCTGACTTATCTGACTTGCAATTTATGAAGCGTTACCAAAAAGAAAGCTGCTTTTCAGAAATGCAATCGCATATATGATCGCACCACCATCTATCGGAAAAGTATCTGACTTTTCACTCTATCCTCGTAAAATAATGATCCTATTTCTAGCCGAACATTTTCCTTTTAATATACATTCCAAATGAGGCGCCTACGGCTGTTAAAAAAATTCTTTCCGAATGACCTTGAAAAATTCGGTTTTATGGACCTTAAAAACGTTCATAAATGTCTCAATAGTATATGGTCTCTATAAAAGTACCCATAAGTATACGCTAAGGTAATAGCGACGAAGTAAAAATAATCTAAAAGATAGCGGTAGTTGGCTTGATTATAGGTCCGATTTTGTCAACAGTTTCTCAGCTAATGACTTTATTTTATTCTGGAATAATGCTAATCAATATATTTAAAATTTAATACTTATTTAGCTGAAAGTTATAACAAAATATTTTTGTTGTTATAAACACTTTTATTATTAGGAACCAATAACAATGGTGTACAATATTAAAACTTTTTTTTGTCACACGAAAACGTCTGCCTAATTTAAATAGTACTATACCTGACCGTGCCACCTGACAAGAATACACCAATAAAAAAAATTAACACGTCAGGTTTCTTTATGATATTCAAATATATATTTTTATAAAAAATGTACTAAAATTCACTTAATCTTAAGCAATTATCCACTTATGCAGAATATGAATGATTTTCACGAGTACTTAGCTCAATCCCCAGCAGTAATCGGCTAACATCTCAGGATTCAATTTCCTTTGATATCGCATTTCCATAAGGAAAATATCCAGGTGGATATTTGGTTTGGGGTGCACCCCAAAGCTTTATATGAGATCAGAAGTTAATTAATTAAATCTTTTTTCAAGATCATTCAGTTTTTGCTGAAAAGTCATTTAGGCCACCTTTTGTCAATAAGTGTGGTTAATGTCTGAATGATTGTGGCGTCTTCATATATTTTTTTTCTTTACATAAGAACAGGTATTTTTGATATTTTTTGAGTTTTAGATACTTGTGATACCTTTTATAGCAAGTCAAACAAAAATAGCAATATAACAATGACTTATGTGATCTCTTTATTCTGTCCAAATCATTAGCACAGCAAAGCGTATATGTCGAAGTCCCTTAGCTCAACCCAGCAGAAGTATTAAACATGTTACATAGCAGAAATATGGGACCCAGGATTTATCTTGATGGCGCACAGGAAAACCAAAGTGACCAAAATAATGTTTGGTTACTAATGGTGTGAAATTTCGACGCTGAGAGGTTAAAGCAAAGCACAGCAAAAGGTATATATCTAAATATCTTAGCCTAGCCCAGCAGAAGTATCAAACATGTTACACAGCAGAAATGTGGGACCCAGAATTTATCTTGATGACGCACAGGAAAATCAAAGTGACCAAAGTAATGTTTGCTAACTAATGGTGTGAAATTTCGACGCTGAGAAGTTAAAGTTAATTCTCCACACACATAACAAAAACTATCCGGGTGTTTTAAACACTTTCATGGCATATTTACAGCTTTAACGAATATCAATAAATTTAAATTTGTTGACTATGATGTCTATTTAACTTTAGAAATGACGTTATTCAAACATAAAGACGTATATGAGGTGAAATTGAATATGTAGCTGTTACAAAAAACTGAGGGTGACTGGAAAAAATAGCTTTGTTTGTCTAATGAGAATAGATAAGTATAATCAATTATCATTACAAAATTCGTGGAATAAAAAAAGCGTTTATCAGTGTAATTAGACTCGAAGAAATTTCCCACCAAATCAATGCTTTAAATTTCTCGACGTGCGTTTCGCTAACCATGTTAGCGTCGTCAGGAGATGGTAACTCTTTTCGAGTTTAATTTTCACACCGAAAATTCCAGTAAAAAAATTGAATCTATAATTAATTAAAGATTAGTACCTTCATGGACTATTTTTTATTTTTTTACATTTTAATTATTTTTTTGTGCTTAAAGTTTTGTAACATAAATCCATTTTTATAATTCGACTTGTAATTTTTCGATTTTTCAATTTTCCTATAACCGTTAATAAATTTTAAATTATTAATTCTAACAGAAATTAATTCTACCATTGTAAAGAGCACTGTATTTTCTTTAAAATTAAAATATTTAGTTTTAGTAATAGTTGAAATCTGAAAAATTTGATTTATAGTTTTATGCGCTTTGGTTTCTTTAGTTTTTAAGTTTTTAAGACACCCATATAATGTCGATGTTCAGATAAAACTGTTCTAATTCACAAGAATTCTAATACCATTCTACATATTAGAGTTTTTGTATTATATTTTTACTGATATTTGTCAGAAGAAAACAAGAAAGTCAGATTTTTCGATAGATCACAAATATTATTGTCTTTTTGAAAAGTACCTTCATTTCTAGTAATGCTCCATGAACTTTAAGTCGATATAACATTTAGTTATTAAGTTAGTTTATTAAACTACTTTTTGCGTGTTAAAATCAACTTGCATAACGAAGATTAGTTGAAAAAGTATTATGGAGCTCCTTCATATTTCATGGTTTATAAGTGATTTACTGAGAAAATCAACCAAATTCAAATATCGGGTTGACCTAACTCAGAGTTCAGAAGTTCAGAGAGAGTATTGAGATGACAGGCATCTCGGACGATCGCACACGGACCATTCTATGTGAACATTTGGCATAAGAAAGCCATGGAGGTTGGCGTGTTTGCTCACTGCGAGTCAAGAACGGAATTGAGTGAACACTTCAGAGACATACTTAAGCGCAACTCGAAGGAATTTCTGCGACAATTTTTGATTGCTGACGAAACCTGAATTCATCACTACACCCCAAAAAGAAAGGAATAGCCAAAACTGTGGATTTTACGCTACGGATGCTATGCCCGAAGAAGGAATCGGCCTTCCGATTCGGAAAGTTCTTGGCCATTGTTTTCTGCAATTGGCGACGCGCTATCTTAATAGAAACTGAAAAAAACACATACTATTTGGAAAAATTAAAGGCGATGTTACAGGAAAATGTTATACTGCATTATTAGTCAAGTTTCTGGAAGAGTTGATAAAAAAAACGTACTCATTTGGCGAATAAAAATAAGATGTTTTACCACAGCTCATTCGTTCATCATTGTCTGGACTAAGCCCCATTCGCCCTTTCTCTTCTCAAACGTGAAGTAATGACTAGCTGGAAAGAAATTCACACCAAATGCAGAAAAAAATTGCCTATATAGAGAAATCTTTTTTTAAAGTTCAACAAGTCGTAATTTTTGGACGGTAAAAAGCGGATTTTATTCCTAAAGAAGCCGAAGATGCTTCCATCGGCCGGAATGTTCATGTCCACTATTTTCTGCAATTGGCGATGCGCTATTTTAATAGAAACTGAAAAAAAACACATACTATTTGGAAAAATTAAAGACGATTACTGGAAAATGTTATACTGCATTATTAGTCAAGTTTCTGGAAGAGTTGATAAAAACAACGTACTGATTAGGCGAATAAATATAAGATGTTTTACCAACGTTCTTTCGTTCACCATTGTCTGGACTAAGCTCCATCCGCCCTTTTTCTTTCTAAACGTGAAGTAATGAGTAGCTGGAAAGAAATTCACATCAAACGCAGAAAAAAATTGCCTAAATAGAGAACTCTTTTTTATAGTTCAACGAGTCGTGATTTTTGGAAGTTATAAAGCAATGCAGTAGGTATCAAATGCACAAAAAATTGTCCAAATAGAGAACTCTTTTTTTTAGAGTTCAACAAGTCGTAATTTTTGGACGGTATAAAGCGGATTTTATTCCCGAAGAAGGCGAAGATGCTTCCATCGGTCGGAATGTTCATGGCCACTATTTTCTGCAATTGGCGATGCGTTATTTTAATAGAAACTGAAAAAAAACACATACTATTTGGAAAAATTAAAGACGATTACTGGAAAATGTTATACTGAATTATTAGTCAAGTGTCAGAAAGAGCTGATAAAAACAATGTACTCAATTGGTGAATAAAAATAAGGTGTTTTACCACCGTTCATTCGTTCACCATGGTCTGGACTAAGCCCCATCCACCCTTTCTCTTCGCAAACGTAAAGTAATGACCAGCTGGAAAGAAATTCACACCAAATGCAGAAAAAAATTGCCTAAATAGAGGACTCTTTTTTTAGAGTTCAACAAGTCGTGATCTTTGGAAGGTATAAAGCAATGCAGAAATGCTGAAAGGTATAAAGTAAAGCAAAAGGTATCAAATGCAGAAACAAATGGACTCTTTTTTTAACATGATTATTGGAAGGTATAAAAACTTGGAAAAACGTTTGACAAAATAAATCGAGCTAAAAGCAGACTACATTTGCAGAAACAAAATTTGATATATAAGTATCTAATTTTTTACTCTACCCCCGTAGGTCTTCGATCGAAAAATATAAAAATATTTTTACAGAACGACCATTCTTATCGTAAGGTTGAATAATTTAAGGATATGAAAAGAAATTGAGTTACCTTCTCGTTACATTATGTCATTAATTCATTGGAAGTTATTGGATTAGCAATAGTTATTTTCGAAATTTCCGTTTGCTCGTTTGCCGTTTTGTCCCGTAGCTAGGACAAAAGTTCACTGTTTCTGAAAAAGTAGAAAATAAAGATAAATCATGGACTTTTGCAGAGGTGAAATCGATGGAGTCAAAACTAATGTATCCGTTGAAATCTCACGCCGAATTAATGGCGAGACCTGAACATTTTGCCATGCAGAAAAGGATCGAAGCTGACACAAGCCTAAGACTTGCAAATATTTTGGATCCTGTTGTTTACGATTGTTTAGAATTTGCTGTTCTAAAGGAATGTTGAACTATTGCACTTTAATGGTGTTAAATTTGGGTGGAAAGTTATTCCACAAGTTCGAAAAGTAAATTTGCTTGTGGAACACGAGATTTGAACGGTATGTATTTTTTTTAACTTCCACACGAAGATCTATGGAAGGATTCTAGGTTGATGCGATCATGACGAATGATGCGACGTTGATACGATCATGATGCGTACTCCTATAGTAGCTGCAGGTAACTGTTACGATTATTTTTGATTTTCTTGCTGAATTGTTTGCCTGCGCATTTCAAACAGACCGGATCAACCCTGCAATTTTTTGCAAAATAGCTCAAAATTTAGTAGTTAAAACACTGCACAACTTGGAATTTGAACTTTTAGGTTTGTTTGTGTTATAAATGTCGCCATCCTCTCATTGGGCAATTACTTAAATGATTGCCATAGGCTTACTTTATTTTGTGATCTACTACACAGATTCTACGTAAAACAGATTTCTACTTCTCAAAATTATTGTTTATTGGTTTAAATTGACAGAAATAAAATACGTTTTGTTACTTTTTGAAAAATGATTATTTATAAACTTATATCATTCAATTTCATCATTAGAACTTTACAAAAAAGTATTGTAATATAATTAGTTTTTCTACATGTCCATTTTCTATAATTGTTTAGATCCCCGATCGTACGTGGAAAAAAAACACACTTTATTCCAAAGTTTCAAGTTTTCACTTCGGTCGGCAGTCCCCATGACTGCCTACCTTTTTTTTATTTTTTGGGCATAATTCCGTTCAAGAAGGCTTCTGATAAGAATGCGAAAATTGTGTTCATCGAGAGCACAGAACGTGTTGTAAAGATTTCTTCCATCAAATCTATTGATTGGACGGAAATCAGTCACCGTCTTGGGATGGATGAACGTCCTTTTTAGCGGCTTGGCCGAAATCCAATTTTTTTTTTCAGCAGACGCCGATTTATTCCACAATACTATTGACGGTAAACGAGAGCTTTTTGCTGGGCGAGAATTGCCAGTAAGAGATTCTAGTTTCTGACTGGGTGATGTTTGCACTAAGTGAAGTTGTAGGAATTACAGTTTCTAGTTTAAAGAATTCCTTTTTCTCCGAATTCCTTTTCTTTCGCTGTGGCTTAGAAGCCTTTCGGTTTATCTCAGACTCGGCAGACTCGGAGGAAGAAGTGCAGTCTCCGTCGCTCAGATCCATCAAGACCTCATCCGTCAGAGGTGCGAGGGTTGCTATTTATGTATTCGGAATAATCAACAAAAACAAATATAAATATGTAAAAAATTGTTTTATTGTTTTTCACAATATTATCCCAGATGATCGATACACTTTTGCATACGGTTGAGGTATCTCCAAAACATGCATTTTGAACGCATCAACCGCTTCTTCTGGCGTCGAAAATCGTAGACCACGAAGTTTATTCTTCAAGGACTTTTCGTCGTTTTGGTTCGGTCCGATCTGCGCGAACTCGCGTTATCTAGGTGAAGAATGATCCTGCGTTACTAGTTTTCATTTTTTCAAAGACTACTGACAAACAAATGGTTCTGTACCATTCAGAATTGACCGTTCTACGATTTTCTAGTGGCACTATCACCACATGCCCTTATATCCGAAAAACAGGCCACCATTTGCTTCGAAATGCTTCTTGCGCGAACAACTTTTGTCGGGTTTGCTTCATTTTGAAAGATCTAAGATTCGTCACCTGTGTAAATGTTATACACGGTTTTTGACGTACCACGATTGTATTTTTTAAGCATTTTTTTGCATCAATCGACAAGAGCGATTGCATCGACCTTTTTTTGAGTGATTGTCAAATTGTGGGAAATCCAATGCTCACAAATCTTTTTCACGGCTAAATGTTCATAAAAAATCTTGTGTATGCTTGTCATACTAATGATGATCTTTTGAGATGCCTCAATTTTACGGTATGTCACATGACGATTTTGCTGTTTTATCAGTTCGCACACAGTATCGATGTTTTCTGGCATAACAACCGATTTTAGACGATTTTGGACAACGGCCACGACTGAATTTACTAAACCAGTCTTATATAGTAGTTTAGATGGTGCTTCGTAACCAAAAGTCGAAGTAAGTTGATCGATGCACTATTGTTGAGATAAACCACGTTGAAAGTCGTAGTAAATCATCGCATGAAAATTCTCACTAGTTAATTTCATTTTTTGACAAAGATGAAATTTTCTAATCACTCATAATAGCGTTCGTTTGACAAAATGTTCTGAGTACGTATACAGTCAACAATGCTAAACTTTACGATGTATATGTCAGATGGCGCCTAGCACCATTGTTGTCAATTACGGATACATAAATAGCAACCCTCGTATTTATTATATTCGCTGTTTTTTTAAGCAGGCATTTTCTCGTATTTCACCTTCTCTTGACTGGAGATCACCTCGGTCTTCTGAAGCATGATGAATTTAATTTCTCTAGCAATTGTTTTCTTTCGCTGGTTTTTTATTCGTTTCGTCAAGTGACTCTACCGTATCTTGAAGGTTGCGAATCATTGCATTGCTTTTGTCTTAAGACCAACGAAGGGATTTGTAAGCATCCACTGTGATCCAGCCGAGTTCTCCATTACAATATAAGAAAAACACACGCGCACAAAGAGGTTTACCTCTCCGGTGTTCAGAACTGAATTCCTTTAGAATATATGCGTATTGCGCCCAGTTAAATATTATTCTATATCTATTGAAATGAAAAATTAAATTAAAAAATAATTGTTTGCGAGTTTTTGTTCTTAGAACTCCAAATTTTAAACATATTTTAAAACCATAAATTTAGATGAATATATTCACAAGAAAGGCATATCAGGAAATTAGAAAAAACAGCACTAAACTAGTAAAAACTAAAAAACTAGATGGATAGAGAAAATGATGGAGATGATAGAAAAAGTTAATAAGAATAACATACAATTATACAGATATATCAAAAGACAAAATGAGAAAACGAACACAACATACATACATAAGTAACACCGAATGGGCGAATCATTTTAGGAAAATGTTAACAGATAACAGAACGGTAACGGAAAAGGAAGAGAATGAAAACCTGGAAGGCAATATGGAACAAGAAGAACTGGATATATCCACAGAAGAACAATTTATTGATATAATAACTCAACTTAAATTAAATTAAATAAAGCAAGTCAATGAGATGATAAGATACGGGTGAGAAGCCTTGGGAAGAAAGATATTTAAGCTGATAATCCATATCTGAAAGAAAGAAAAAATGCCTAATGAGTAGAAAAAGGGATAATAATGCCAATTTATAAGAAAGGAGATCCAAAAGATTGTGCAAATTACAGGAGAATTACCTTACTTAGAGTTGTACATAAGATACTGACCATGATAATAAATAACAGATTGATGAGGTATACAAAAGAAAAAAATGGAGACTGTCAATATGGCTTTAGGAGAAGCAGATATACCATAGACGTGGTACATATAGTAAAGCAAATGGTCGAAAAATCTCAGGAATATGGATGGAATTACAACTTGTGTATATTGATTTCAAACAAGCTTTCGATAGTTTGAAACGAAAATGAAAATACTAGGCAAGCTTATAAGACTAACATAAATGACAATGAAAAATTCACAAGCAGTAGTTAGAACAGCAGAAGGAGAAGCAGAGGAGATTAATATAGGAGTGAGACAAGGAGATGGGTTATCAACAACATTGTTTATATTAACATTGGATGCAGTAATCAAAGAGTGTAATTTCACGGGAACAATAATCAATAAAGCGACACAAGCAGCTGCATACGCAGATGATCTTACTGTGCTAGCTAGAAACATAATAAGCCTGGAAGAAGCAATCCAAAAAATTGGACAAGAAGCAAAGAAAAATACGAAATTACAAATTTAAAGTAGTGAAAAACTTTAAATATTTGGGAATAATAATAAATAGCAAAAGCGACAGAAACATAGAGATTGATCACAGAGTACAGGCGAGACACAGAGCCGATTATAAATGCAAAATTATTATGAAAAGCAAAAACATAAGTATAAATACAAAAATGACGGTATATAAAGCAGCTATTCGACCGGTGGTGACCTATGGGGCGGAGATAATGAATTTAACAAGTTTGAAACAGGAAAAGTTACGAATATTTGAAAGAAAGATAGTAAGAAGAACATATGGATTAAAGAAAGTTGCAGAAGATGAACACAAAAGGTTAATGAATTTTGAAATAAAAACCATTTTGAAAGGAGAAGATATAGTAAAGACCATAAAAGTGCAAAGACTCCGCTGATTTGGCCATATAAGAAGAATGGAAGCCAACAAAGTAGTAAAGAAAATTACAATGGAGATCAGATATTAATAGAAGAAGGACGCCGAAAAGTAGGTGGGATAATCAGGTGCAGGAAGACATAAGGAAATTGGAAAGCATGGTGAAAAAGATACTGGAGAGGAGACCTTTTAATCCTAGAACCGCACCCATATTAGAATTTAATTAACTGTACTATGGGCCAATGGTGTACCCCAATAAATAAAACACATTTACAAAACTTTTATTAAAAAACAACTTACATAGGCTTTTTTAACGATAGTTTCAGTTTCATTGAACACAATTAAGGCATATTAATTAGGAACTATCAAACAATATAGGATTTTTTTTTTCTTTGCTAAGTTTTGGAGCGACATATGAAAGCAAAATGAGTTCATCATGGAAAGCAAACATTGATGTACTCAGGCCACGGTCTGTCGGTAGGTAGTTATGTTTTTTTAGTGTTCCAAGAGTAGTTACATTTTTGGACAACAGTTTTTGAGCGGCAGGTACAGAGGTAAACCACTTATTATACGATATGTTCCTATTAGTATTATAAATAGTAGTTGACAGCTCAAGCGCATAATACTCGCCAACGGGTATTCCTGTAGGAGTAGAATCTTTTCCTGTGTATATTATGCTATTTGTCATATAATACGTTTTAGCATCACAAAACATTAGTAGTTTGATCTCATATTTATCTAGCTTTGAATAATTGTACATACCAAATACCTCCCTGTAAACCTCCCTCCCTCTAAAACCAAGCAACTGTTCATCTATTGTAGTACAGTCAGAGGGTGAAAACAGATTCCTTGAAATCTCAAATACACAATCAAATATTTCTTTTATAGGAGGCAATTTATCTACCTGCCTTCTCTCACCTCTTGTCGAACGATCATCAAAACGAAGATAGTTGATAGATTTATTTTCGTCGCACCCACCAAGTAGTATAATCCAAACAGGGTTTTCAACTGTGTTATTGATGTATCTCGAACAAACGAAGGTCGCGTGCTCGATGGCCTATCTGACTTGTATTTTTTGCGCTGCTCAGAAATCTCTTGGTTTGTTTTAGACACTTTATTCTTCAAAACTACATGCGTAAAAAATAATTCCCAACTATCTAACGCAGTAGTAATACATTTAGCGGGGCCTGTTATCTGGAGGATGGAATATAATATTCCTCTGTGGTGTGCATGATGAACGAGCATAAGATCCATGTCATATAATTTTTTCGCAATTTTTCTGCTTTTTTGTGCTTCTACCATGTAAAACATCTGGAACACTAAGTACAGTTACCAATGAGGCAGTAGAACCCAACTGTGATGATTCTTCTAGTTCTTCATCCGAATTATGAGGTGACTCTAGTTCTAAAGCATCCGGACTATCATTTGTTCTAATATACTCTTCTAAGCGAAAATCTTGAATTATTTCATCTGGTTCTTCTAGAATCTAGAACAAGATCTTCTTCATCTTCCACCTCCAGAAAAATGTTTTCAATTTCATTTTCATTTAAAATGCCTCGTGACGTCTAAAAAAAGTTGTAGAATAAGTTAGAGACTCCAAAACAACATAACGATACAAATATCTATTGAAAATACTAAAAATAAAAAGTATACACTATGTATCAACTTTGTGTATAAGTAAAATATACATAAAGTTGTCATAAAATCTACTATCAAATTCATGTCGATAAATTGCATATAAAGTGTGCCGCGTTCACTCACTAGCAGAACCTCCGTCCGACTGAGGTTTCCTCCGCTCCGCTTAAATACAGAGACGCGCGAAATAAACCGTTGTATAGTAAAAAAAGTTACAAAAGATTATTTTTCTTTCATTTGTACCCTAGAGTTAAAGAGGAGGCAATATCTGATGCCTATTCGGTACAAGTTTCAATTTCCTAGAGTACGTGGTGGTTCATAGCAGTTCTTTTCGTGAATTGATTTTTAGCGCATTCGAAAATGAGTGATCACAATTTCGAGCTATCAGGTTTTGCTATCAACTGTGCTATCAAATTTTGTTTCTGAGATTAGACATGTTGTCCGAAAAGATTAGACTTGTTTTCGTCCTGATGTACTTTTGATCCTGAAAAAGATTTTTCCGAAGTATTTTCTTCATTCCTAATGCATTGATCAATGATGAACAGTTGTGTGAATTAAATTTTACTCTCTCCAATTTTTTTGATCGTCAACCGACAATCAGAACGCACGAAATCCCGGAGTCTGGACATTTTCATAATTTCTACAGGAATTCTGTTGCAGTATGCCTGTTGCAATCTGTCTTCTGTTGCAGTATTCAAGGTTTATCTTTAATCGAGTCTTTCCTTTTGAAAATGCCTTGAAACACCTGAAATACTGGACCCTTTACAAAACATTGTTTCCACAGACCTACTGAAGTTTTGTAGAAGTTTTAATTTCACTGTGCCCAAGTGTGAACCAATACTTGATATTGTTGTCACTCATTTCCAGAAAATTGGCAAATGGTCCATGGGAAATCAAAGAAGATGCTAGACTGGAAGCAATAGACAACCCAAGAACTGAAAATATAACTTCGGATACTCCAAAAGAAGTAAGCAAAGAAATAAAGACTAATTTAAATTCCAAAAAAGCACCTGGACTTGATTTAATAACTAAAACAGCTGCCCAGAAAAGGTATACTTCTACTCAAATACCCGTTCAATTCAGTCTTCCGACTGAGA
>JARFXV010001191.1:207500-272176 GCA_031761425.1 Cosmopolites sordidus | reverse complement strand
ATAAATATATATATATATATATATATATATATATATATATATATATATATATATATATATATATATATATATATATACGTAAGTGATGTATATAAACTTAGGGTTTCAAATTTTGAATTATTTAAAGGTGATATCATTTATCACCAACGATATTATTTCAATTTCACCTAAATCTATAATCGAGATTTGTTCGCTGGTTATAATGCACTCTAATAACACAACGTGTAAGATTTTTATTAGCTTCCATGTTTATGATGAACAAAAAATATTTAAAAGCACCTTTTAAACACATTTGACTATTTAAAAGAAATAATTTTAGTTCATTACATTTCATCAACAATATTTTTCAAATAAATCGAGTTATTTTAACATTTTTCTATATGGGTTCAAAATAGTGTGTCAACTGGAATGTTGTGTATATTTTCGTTATTAGCGCTAAACTGTGTATATGTTATAGTATAAGTTCGAAAATTATTTAATCCCAGTATTGGCGCGTTAAACCTAGGATTTATTAATTTAGTATGGTAAAATCACGAAAAAAATTATATAATTTCGGACTTTTACCATGTCGGAACAGCCAATCTTAGGATTTTCCGAATCGTGTTGGTCAATCTGAGATTTAATTTTTTGCGCATACCCTTGACTGAATTAAAAACAACTGATCCAATTTTGTACTTTTTTTAGTTTCTTGTTTTGAGTGGTGTGAGTGGTGCGTTTTAATATAATTTAACTATATAATCGCTCATGCAAATGCATGAGTTTTTATGTTAAAATAAAATATATTGTCGCTGCCAAAAAGAATTTTTATATTACGCCTGATAAACATAGTAACTATATTGTGACCATACATGAGACACATCTGGCTACGGGCCACGAAGGAAGAACAGGGACATTGACAGAAGCTAACCGTAAATATGTAATTCAAAATATTATGGAAGTTTATCATGTACCAACAAATAGATATTATCATGTAGTAACAAAAGACGTTACTATGTTGTATGCTTGATAACATTACTTGAATCATATATTGAATATAATACATAATGTGTTAAATAAAAAAGTTTAAGTTTTCTTTTTTAAGTTTTCAGCACTAATATAGCTGTCAACCTCAACTAGAACCTTGTTACAAATATAAACTTGCTTTTACCAATATGAATTAAAACATTCTAAGATTGATCGTTCCGACATAGTAAAAGACCGAAATTATATGAATGATAGAATTTTTTCCTAGTTTTACCACATTAAATTGGTAAGTTCTAGGTTTAACGCGTCAATCCTGGGATTAATCAATTTTCGATTTTTTATTATAATATATAACAATAACTCAAAGAAAAATATTATTTATAATAACTGATTAAAATCAGTAAACGTATATTGTAGTTTAAAAAATTAGTGATTTTGTGTTAATCATCATCAGTGTTAGTTGTCCACATTTATAGGTCACGTGGGTTTCGGGATTAAATAAAGGGTTTATATAATCTTGAAAATACTGAGTCGAGCTGCAGTATGTCGCTTTTATGCCAATAATTGCTCGAATATTGCAGACAAATATTAACAAAACAATCAATTTTTTGTCTCACTCTTTTTTGTTATTACTTATTATTTATGCATTATAAAATATATTATTTTATAAAATATAAATACATGATTATGATGTAGTTTATGCATAATAATTACATGTAATGGGGATGGTAGAGAAATGGATGATATTCAATATCAAATTTACCGTGTGCCTCTCGGGTAGGAGTAAAGCAATTACCTTCACTAAATTTGCCGCATTATTAGTAACATTAGTAGTCACGAGTCAGTGAAATTATGCACAACTTGCCTTCGCTCTTAAAACATATCACAAAAATAATAATTGTGTTGTGGTAGCTCGACGATTATTTCAACACCAACAACAAGTATTTGGAGAACAGAAAGACTGCGTTTCCCAGATGCAGTGGCAGAAAGTTAGATAAGCCAGTACCAATGTCAGTCTCAACAAATTTATCTAATAAATCTAATCAAAATACTAAGAGATATAGAAATAATTATAATGATTCGAATTTCATGTCTCAAGAATTAACTAATGTAGAACAAGATTATGCAGAACCAAATACTTCAAATTATAAATTTAAAAGGAATGCAGATTTTCAAGAAAATAAGTTTTATAAAAATTTATAAAGTGATAAAAATGATAAAAATGAAAAAAATTTCAAGTAGAAGCCTGGGAAGACGTAATATCATAGATTTAAATAATTCTTTACCAAACTCTTTATCATATATTCATTTATCTAACTCTAACCCTCATATATAATTTATTCAATATTAACCGTACTGATCCCTCTGAAATTATTTTTCTTCGTACTGATGCGGTACGATCTGGTTGTAATATTCAAATACTTGTTAAAAACTTCGAAGAAAGTGGTGCTGTACTGAAAAATAAATCACCTATGCGGTTAACAAGAGAGAGTCAGAGCCGCTCTTCCACATAATCCATGAAGTTCTGCTTGTTGTCGTACAGTTTCATGTACGTACAGTATATCAGTACATGAGAAACAGTTTTATAGTACCAATATGGTATGCAATATCATGACACAGGTGACAGTATGGTGTGCAATTTCATCGTGTGGCTTTATAAGTCATTACCTTTTTTTGCGAGTGGGATTATATCGTGCGGCGTTTTTTGCCACCAAGTTCCATCTTCGGCAGTCTTGCCAATTATTTCCATGCTGGCCTCTATTTTCCATCGTTTTCTTTAATCCCACTCCCTTAATCTTAGTCTTCAACTGTTCACCTTCGCTGTATTTGAGACTAGTCCACACCACGCCTCTTCTATTGTATCCGTTATGTCAAAGGGTATTCCCATTTCTTTCATTATTGTTTTTTTTCTGCTTTTATCCACAAAAAAAGTCTTACCACAGCAGTATAGCCAAAAGTTCATTTCCCTCAATCTCTGTGTATTTCTGCCAGAGATTTCCCATACCGCTGCTCCATAGTGGCATGCTTTCTACATGCCATAGACATGCTATAGACTTAAATATATTTTATTTGATGTTATTTGGCATATTTCTACTGTAGGGTATCGAGTGTAGCTGTGGTATTGCTACCCTGCCTTTTCCAACTGTGTCTTATTTCCTTTTCATTTCCGCCTTTATTGTACATAATTATTCTATATTATTTATAACGCGTCTTTCAAATTGAGGGTTTTTTAATTCTTGAATAAAATACAGATGGCGTTGTAATTTGCCTAGATCTCATTCTCATTACATCAGAAGTGTAATGTATATTTATAAAAATAGAGTCGCCACGAAAATTACGTGATATTTACGGTTTTCACAATCGTCCGTCTGAAAGCACTGTTAATCGAATTGTTAAAAAATCTCAAAAAACTTGTTCAGTAGAAGATTAAAGAAGATCAATATAGAGTCGTAGTGGACGTTATAGATGTGGTACGTGAAAGACCCAGAAATTTCCATTAATCGACGTTCATAACAATTTGGACTCAGTGAATCCACAACATGATGTATTTTCCAAAGGATTTTAGTACTGAAGGCATATAATGTTCAAATAACATCTGAATCATTCAAAACGTCGTATATTTGTCAATTGGATCAAAGAACAAAACGATGATTTTTCTCAAAAAATCATCTTTTCAGATGAAACACATTTTGAAATTTGGTGGCTATGTTAATAAACTAAATTGCCGCATTTGGAGTGAGGAAAATCCACGACTGATCCATGAGAAACCATCGTGGACGAGTCATTGCATGAAACGGTGATGATAATTGGCCACCTAGATCATGTGATTTGACACCGTTGGATTATTTTCTTCGTAGTTACGTGAAAAGCCAGGTTTATAAGAATAATCCACAATCGATTCCTAAACTAAAGGATGAAATTATTCGAGTTGTTAGTGAGATAGAGCCACGGTTATGCCAAAATGGACGTATGTGGAGCTGCAAGAGGTGGTCATTTGGCAGATATTGTTTAGTTTTGTATTTAAATATTACACCATGCTTCGGATATCAATAAAATGTTTTTTGAATCGAGGCAAATTCTGTATTTTATTCAAGAATTAAAAAACCGCACAATTTGAAAGACACTTTAGCTTGGACAATTACTCACATTATGTCTGTTTTCTAAGTTAAAGTCTCTTTCCTCTCCATCTAATTGGTTTTCTAAAAATGTATTTAAAGTTCTCTTTCCTTTCATTATCATCGAGCTGCCTTCCGTTACAACATGACAATTGATTACAGTGCAGACAAATCCGTTGTTACTGGATCAATGAGCGTTGTGTACCCACATTGAAAGGCATTGAAATATAGAAATGAAACCCCTCGATTGGATTGCACAAGTGACAAAGTTCACATTTCCAATAGCTTTTGACAAATTCACAAAACGGTCACAAACAAGTTTATTGAAATTTGGACAGGACATCATCTTTCGGATCAGTTAGTAAATAATATCCATATCTGATGAATACGGTGCCTGTGGAATAGTGTTTGTTTAATTTTTAATGAAAAGTTGACGAATTATATTGTGTGATGGTGCGTTATAGTGATTTAAAAACCATAAATTGTTTTGCTATAAATCTGGATGTTGTACAAGATCCTTGATTTTGGTAATGTTTGCTTCACTGGTTGTCCTGGAAAGTTTTCCTGAATGAGGTTCATCTTCAACTACTTTTGTTCCATCATTGAAATCCTTGTTATACTTTCATACTTTCAAAACCGTGACAGTTTTTTTTACATTTTTGATGCATCGGCATAAGAAATTTCTTGTTTTAGACAAAATTTTACGAAAATTATTTTGGCAATAAATGCATCCATTTTAAAAAATTACCGACAAAAATATTTAGTAATTAGAAAAGACGCTATAATTTGTAATCTAACAAGCCAACTAATAAATTTCTGTTCTGACAGTTGTACCAACTTAAAATACAAATTATTGTATCAATAAGTAAAGTGCGCACATTTATAAGTCATCAGTTTTTGATCATAGTATTAAAAAAAAACAATAGAAATTAGGAAATTGGGAATATAAAAAAATGAGTTATGTCATATATTTTCTAATGAGATTATTAATTATAAACACTCTTTACAGTAATTTAGAAACTGAAACTGAAAAAACGATCAAATATATTAGATTCTGAGTTACAAATCTCGTCTCGTTCACTCTAAATCTTAGCGGTAGATAATCTACATTTATTGCAGGAAGACAAGACTCGTAAAACGACTAGAACTCTAATTTATTGACTAGAAGAAACTATTAAATTGTTTGTCGGTTTATTAGGTCAGCAAAAGGCTTACAGCTTCTTTGTCAGTCACTTTTAGTGCACATTTCAGTTTCAGTATTGTCAGTTTATGTGAACGGTATATCACGATCGTAAAAATAATTTATATTGTAATATTTGGTGAGCATTGATGGTCATACCGTCAAATATTAATAAAGTAGATTAAGTATAAGTCAATTTTGGACAGAAATGATCTAATATCAAATAAATTCGATGTATTGAGGTACTATATATATATTGGAGTGATATAAAATTTCGTTTATAGTTTTTGAGAAAAATTGAAAAAAAAATTATTGCTAAAAATTCTAATATTTTAATAATTTAATAAATTTTAATAATTAATTTTTTAAATTTTAATAATTTATTTTTTAAATTTTAATAATTTATTAAACATTTAATAACTATAGTATGTGCCGTTCTATTTGATGGCCTTTTCCCCATCTTTCCTGTCACTATATAATGCCGCGCTTATAGAAGCTCTGTGGTTTCTGGCTAAAAAACTGATTCATATGAGTGTTCTAGTCTTCCACGAAAGTAAATCTATCTAAGCTGTTTTGAAGCAATATAAACAACTAGTAGTTGGTTGACGCAAGGTTGGAAGAGTAGGGTGGGTGTACTTAAACATCCTATTCAAGTTGTAAAAGTTTGAGTCGTGTGTCCAAAGAGACATATGGTCTAGCGTTGTCTCCATGGAACGCAATACCGTTTTTGTTGCTTTAGTTCACCTTTTTGTGAACAGTATTTCTCTCTATGATTTTATTTTTCAGATAACAGCTTATAATAATAAATGATTCCCTTCCTCTCCCACTAAGTACATATCATAACTTTCTTCGGGTATAAATTGGATTTTGCGCTAATTGAATTTCCCATGATCTCCCATCCCCCATGATCTCTTACAATCTGCTTAACATTATTATACACAACCCACTTCACATCACCTGCAACCATCTGCCTTTAAAAATGGATCAATTTCGTTGCGCTTCAACAGCAGGCATTCGGTTTATCAAAATATTTCCTATTGAGTCATACAGCACACATATATCGGCTTTGCCCTCTTAAAATTAGAACTCTTGAGTTGTTCTATGCTAATACCAGAATTCTTTAATACATATTTTTTATTTATAAAATAATACAAAAAAACTATTGATCATTTTTCAACATAGTCTCCTCCATGCTCTACACATTTTTTTCCAGCGGTTTGAAAGCTTGTGAATTCCTTTCTCGTAGCAACTTTGAGTTTGGGTCATCAGCCAATTGCGCACGAAGTCTTCAACACCTTGATCGTTGTCGAATCGTACTCCTCCAAGCGCATCTTTCAAGGGCGCAAACAAAAAATAATCACAGGGTAACAAATCTGAGCTGTATGGAAGGTTTTTAAGGGTTTCCCAATGCATATTCTCCAGTTTTTCCTTTGTCAAAACCGAACACATCAGGCGCAGATTTTATTGAAACCAAGGTGATTTCTGATGGTTGTTTGAACACTTCCAAAGCTAATACTCACCTTTAAAGCGATTTCATGAATAGTGAGCCGCCGGTTACCTTCGATAAGGTCTTGGATAAACTTATTGGGAACATCGAATACTTGGGTCTTAGACAAGGTATCGTTTCCATACTGAACTTTCAACCAAGTTAATATTTCGGATGGTTTAACGCCTTCCTTGGTTAAAACTTTACTATAACACGTTGCCCAACGTGCTTCTGCTCGCTCACTCATGGCTGTACTGATAAAAGAACTGAGTGAAACATCTCACCGAGCGCTTCCCCCACTCCTAATACATTACACTGCAACGACCTACACTGACAACCTGCTCGTGTTTGGCTGAGGAAAGTAATTATAAAATTCCAGTTTTTATTTAATTCATCGTCGTAACTGTTGAGAGCCAATATTTCGTGATCACCAGCCTCGGGCATTCACCCAGAACGTGGTGAATCACTAAAATTGTTTTCACGAAAGTTTTTGAACCACTTAGAGCCCACGGCATCCTTTATGCTCCCGTCTCCGTACTCAGCACATGTTTTCTTTTGTGTTTGCGGAGCATTCGTGCCTTTTTTGGAAGCAAAAAAGCGTATGTTGTTCAAAATACTTATTATTTTCTGCCATTTTTAAAGAGTAAAGAAATGTTAAAAACACAACCAAGTAAAACAACTTTTTCTGAAGTACTCGCTGAATTTGTGTTTGTCAAAGAGCATCAAAACATTACACGTGCGAAGTGGATAACACCTTGGGTTTTACGATGGAATCCCATTTATCACCAAAAACTGGACGAACTTTTGCATCATCCCAAAATATTTGATACTTTCAATAAGATGTTTTTCTGTCAAGTAAAACAATTTTTTTTTTGCTTTTCGACCTTAAATTTACTCTTGAGTTCAATATGAGTTTAACATTAGTTATAAGTTAACGTTACAGGTAACGCAAATTTGTTTTTTTTTTTAAGAGAAACATAAAAAATTTATTTTTCTACACCGTATTTTTTATTAAACATAACCACATAAAATTCCATTCCATCCACATAAAAATTGCCCAATCCTTCAGTCACCATCAAATATCTTTCGAAACAATTTTCTGGCCTTACGCCGCCATCAGCTGGACTCGAGTTGAACGTTCGAAAGCAACTGAAGGATTGACCAAGGGTCCTGACCCGTTCACCCGTTTGACGGGAAAAAAATATCCCTTATTTTTTGAATATTTATAAAAATAAAATAAATGAAACTTTTATATTTTTATAGAGTTTTGCGAAGTGAAAAGTCAACATGGGCAGTCTATGTTGGATTTATTAAAATAAAATCTAAAGAAATAAATAATTCTATTTCCATTTATAGACAAAATCGTATATATTAATATCGTAAATGTTTTATTTAGGTATCGTCAATGCAGTACATGTTTTTGATTTCGTATTTAAAACGTAACGTAGGTCCTTTTTTCCCTATATTTTATAATATTCAAAAGTTTTAATACTCCTCTTTGAAAACGTATTTGGAAAAGGTTTATTTCATCGATATTCAAAATAATTTCGATGGTAATATCTGCATTTAGTGCAAATGGATTTTCAATGTATTACTAACTATGATATGTTTAGTTTAAAATCGATATTTTTATTAATGGCATGCTGGATGATCCCAAAGTGTTTCTAGTGAACCTGCAAGGTAATAATGCTATCGAATTTTCTCGAATCTATTTTAGAAAATTTTTAGTATATCTAAATACATTGATAATCCATATATATTAGGAGACATATATGTCTGTAATTTAACTAGTTTAAGCAGTATTGGATCATTTTAGTTACATTTTCTGGTCAATTTAACAAAACCGAACATCTCAACTTGACAGTCTTTATTTTTCTGAAAGTACTTGGATTTATCTGCAAAAAAATATTAAAAATCTCACACTATATTTGCAGATGATACGGACATCCTAGAAACACATACAAACTTCACCATAGTTACAGTATTACAGCAAAGAAGAATTGATAATATATCCAATTGGGCCACGACTTGATTACATCCGGATAAGTCTTATTTACAAAACTTATATAATGAAAAAATAATCCAACTAAACAATAAATTGAAAAAATTACTGGCTTCTCAGGAGAAAATCCAAACTGAAATTAAGGATGGATCGGAGGTATAATCGGAGGCGAAAGTACTGAAAATCATAAATTTGCGAATAAGTTTGCTTTAAAGAAAATAGGAAAGGAAAATTAATGATAAACAGTAATAATAATAAATAATAATAAATAATAATAAATAATAATAAATAATAATAAATAATAATAAATAATAATAAATAATAATAAATAATAATAAATAATAATAAATAATAATAAATAATAATAAATAATAATAAATAATAATAAATAATAATAAATAATAATAAATAATAATAATAAATAATAATAATAATAAAAAATTAAAATTAAAGACAATGCTACAAAATAATGTATGATAAAAAAAGAAAGAGCAAATCTCATATATAATCCAGAATTAAATTAATAATAATAAACAATATGAAAAAAATTTAATTAACTTTTGGTACGGAATATGCCTTGATTTTAACTTTTCGCCAAAAATTTTTTTGATTTAAATTTTTAGAACTACGAACATGAAAGTTTTAATAATACTTAAATATTAATTAGCACCTCTAAATATTATTTATAAATACTTTTTGGTAATGATTAATGCTAAATAATAATTATTTTTGATAATCGGAGGTAAGTGAAAATGCTATGAAACGTATAAAAATTTGACCATTGTGAAAATTTCAAATCGATTGACTAAGCCGTTTAAAAGTTATTCCAATTTAAAATTATCATAATTTTATACGTGATCTTATGTAAATTCACTAACATAATAAGCGAAACGCGTTACAAATAAACAAAAAAAAGCTAACAAGCGATCTAAACTTTCAGATTATGTAACTTAAACTGTTATTGTAACCAATTATGCACAGTTTTATTAATATTCATTTTCAGTACTTTTGCCTCCGATTGTACCACCGATACATCCTTAAGAAACAAGGTACTTATTTAAAAAGCAGCCTTCATTCTTGTATGGGCTTATGGATTGAGTTATGGGAGATTGCAGTTTATTATCGACGAACAAGTTCCAGATCTTAGGGATGTTCCAGTCTAAAGCGTTACATACAATATGTGATGTTCCATGGTTTATAACAAATAAAGGAGTACAAGAAGATCTAAATGCTAAAACGGTAAGGGAAGCAATAAGAAAGTGTAGTGCAAAATTGAGAGAGAAATTAGCGGTAAACCGAATGTCACTCACAAATTAAGAAACGTAAAGCGTTTAATTTGCTCTTAAGTAAATAAAAAAAAAAATATCATGGCAGTTTCCTTGTCTCTAAAGTTTAGTACTAGGTTGTTCCAAAAGTTCGTAGGGAGTTTTTAGGAGACAGGGAAACACCCATAGTTTATATACACATTTATTTAGTCTATTATGTAACTAATATTACTAGAGATGGGTCGTTACTTAACGATCTGTTACTTTATAAATGTTTTTTCATATTAACGTTTAACAACAATTATCAATGTAAAGAAATAACAGGTACACTGTTAATATCATAAAGAGTTTCGTAGTCGCTGTTGCAGCATCCCCGCTTCTAAACGAAATAAGAAATAACTCCTCATCAGACAAATAACAGGTAGCTCATTTAATAACTGATAGAAAATAACAGTCGTGGTCGTAGTTTTGTCGTTGTTCGCTGAGGCCGGGTTTAACAATCTTAGAACATAACAGGAGTGCGGTGTCAGCGGTCGACATTGGGCAGCGTTGTTGATAAAGTTGAGTGAGTCGATGTTACGAACTACAATTTTATATTGCTAATAATTATATTGCTAATAATAAATAAATAAAACGTTTAGACATTTACAAATATTCTTTATATACACGGTGTCCCGAAACTCAACGTCAAGAGGATGCGGGGCGAAAGGCCAGGTTGTACCAGTTCTGGCAAAAATAAGAAAAAAGATCCAGGTCGCTATTTGAGCTGTTGAAGTGATAATAGGCATATTTTTAAAAATCTTGAAATTCGACACCATAGGCTATATCTTTAGGCACTGTAATCGCAAACTGTCCAATTTTTCAGTCATATATTTTAAATAACGTAATCCTAACTAAACATGCTATTAATCGAAAGCGTAAATCAAACAATGAACGTTGTTAATGTAGTAAAAAAAAAGTTTGATTGAGTCGTGGTTTAAAAAATGTCAACTAAGTTATTTTGACACTACATCTTTAAAAGAATGTATTAACCTACCCTGGGTAAATTATTTCAAAAGATGGCCTATTTAGTCAAGATTTCAAAAATAATTTGCACTTTTCTTTCCACAAAAAAATATTATTGCTTATTTTTTTGCAAAGAGCCACATTTCAAAAATCTCATACCACGATAAAAATACTTTTGTGTGCTCAAAAATGTACTTCACCAGTGTAAGTGAGATGGATAGAGTGAGATAGTCAAATTTATAATTGGTCTGTTATTTTAGATAAAACTTAATGAAAATTAAATGAAAGAATTATTATAATGCTTTTATCACAATGTTTTTCTTTAAAACTAAAGCAAATGCTTAAATTGTTTACCTTCGGAACGAATACATGCTCTGCATCGCATCAGAAAAGATCTTTTTACCAGTCGTGTGAATCTCCTTGCATTTATTTATTCGGCTTTTCAACAATTCTGTCACGCAGATGGGCTAGATTTTGTATTGGTTTTGAATACGATTTTTCTTTTCTGCAGCCCCAGTAAAAGAAATCAAGAGAGTTTAGCTCCGGAGAATGAAGAAGCCACTCAATTGATTTTTTTTTCCAATTGTTATTTTAGTAATTATTGTTATATGGTGTATAGCGCGTAAATATAGTTGTAAATTGTCTGTTACAAGAGCAAATGTAACCGAAATGTGATAATATTTTTAAAATAACAAAAATAACAGCAATACTTCCAACTGTTACTTAAAAATAACAGTTTAGCCCATCTCTAGTAGATACATAATGCATTTTTTTGTCAAAAACTCGCATTTTCATTGCCAAAAAAATGTCAACAGACTGTTCGTCACAGTTCCATTTAAAAATATTTCCCATTTGAACAATTTTGGACGGAGCGGAGTGGGTGGTAGTCTAAGAGTACGATTGTCAACATTGATTGATTCTGTATTGATGGGCAACAAAATCGATCCATTTTTAAAGCGGATGGTTACAGGTGATGAAAAATAGAATGTGTGTAATAATATTAAGCGTAAGAGATCATGGTAAACGCTGATATTACCTTCAATAAGTACAAACGCCATTTTACAGCCGAAGAAGTGCATAACGTTCTTAGGGTGCATTTCCACCAAATGCAAAGGGGGTGGTTTATTACAAGCTGTTACCTGAAAACCAGACCAATAATTTGGAGAAATACTGTTCACAACTAAGTAAATTAAAGGCAGCAATCGACCAGAAGCGGCTTGAATTAGCCAACATAAAGGGCCTTGCGTTCGAGAAAATGTTACAGACAGAAGCTTTTACAATTTGACTGAGATGTTGTGATCCATCCACCGTTGTATTTCGATTTTAGGCCCTCCGACTATAATTTATTTAGATCGCTTCAAAACGGCGTAAATGGTTTAACCGTTACTTCTGTGGAAGACTTGAAAAATCACCTGAAACCGGTTCTTTAGTCAGAAACATCAGAACCTTTATGAACGAGCAATTTTCCAAACAGAACGGCAAACACTATAATTTTTTTTGTAAATAAATTTTTTCTCGATAAAATGGACGAAATTTGCATCAATCCAGTAAAATACAGATTTAACAGCCTCTTCTACATTGAAGATTATATATAGAATGAATCTCATTTTATATCCTCATTATATTTTTATGGATGTTTTGTAGTGAGAGGCAAAAAATGGAGGGTGTATATTATATATTTTATTGACTTTTTTTATTAGCGCAAAAATATAAAACTGAACACACAAAATCTAAATTCATAAATAATTCCATTTCCATTTGTAGACAAAACCGTATATATTAATAGGATAAATTTATTATTTAAACTTCGTCAATGGCGGACATGTTTTTGATTTCGTATGCGGAATGTAGTGCCGACGCATTTTTGTACTATTTTTTATTGTTTTTAAAAATTTAAATATTTCTGTTTGAAAATTAATTTGCAAAAATTTTATTTCACCAATATTCCGAACGATTCTGTTGGTAAAATCAACATTCAGCGAAAATGGAATTCCAATGTATGTCGACTAACATTGACATGTAAATAACATGAATTAGTTATTAATTTTTAAACCAACCAACCAGTGGCGGCTCGTGAGGGAGGGCGTTGGGGCGCCACCCCTCCAGCATCACAGTAAACAAATTTTCAGAGCAAACCACCATATTTTATTTCCGTTCAATTTCTTTTCTTTAACTCATTTTAAGATATCATGAAAAAATAATATCTCCAAATGTAGAAGAACAAAATTGGTTATTGAGCCAGAAAATATCGATACTGTGCATGACTGATGAAGCAAGATCGTCATGTAACATACCGTGAGATTGAGGCATCCCTGGACATTAGTATGACCAGTATATACAAGGTTTTACATCTTGTTACATCTTGATTTTACATCATCTACGAAATCAACTGTCACCTTTGCTAAATAGGAGTATACATTGTCGTGGTATAAAATGGGATTCAAGAGCATCCTAAGATATGGCAGATATTTAGAATTTCATCAGTGTAACTCTAGGCAATCAGGTTTGATTTATTCAATGAACAAGAAACACAGATGTTATTGTCTTGTTTGAATGTTGAACACAAACATATATGTTTCCTAATTCTTACAGTAGGATGCACATTTCTCATTACAGAAAACTGGGGATATTTTTTTCTCACAAACATCTTCTAATGAATGATCCACCATCGGGCATACTAATGCAAAATCGACATTCGGCTTAAGCATTACAGGCATTAGAGACGGTGCTCGCCTATAAGAGGTAAGAGGCCTATAAGAGGAAAAATTTGATTAGTTCGACAAAAGTTAAAAAAAAAACGTTAGTCAAAGATATACATTCTTGTACCAACAGGTCTTTAAAGCTTTGAAACAATGGCTGTTCGTGAGGGAAGGCGTTGGGCATCCAGCATTTATCACACTAAACAATTTTTCAGAGCAAAACTATTTTATTCCCGTTCAGTTTCTTTTCTTTAACTCATTTTCCTGGTTCACATCCCGTACAAGGTTTCAATAGCACGAAAAGTAAAGAGAAGAAAGGGGAAAGCAAAAAAAATCTTCGGCAGTACTATTTTCTTCTACGCCCTCCCACTTTACAAACCCACGAGCCGCCACTGCTTTGAAACCATTAATTCGCAATTGCTCTTAGACTATAAAAGCGATGTTACCTCAAAAGAATAAGTGGATGATGATTATGAAGTATTGCAGTTCTTTATTGTCGTTCTTTTGTAGGTATAATATATTTCTGGACGTTCTTTAAATCAGGCCTGACAACAACGTAATACTGTCCTATTGGTAAATTCACGATTTAATAACAGTGACGGCCATCCTGATTATTCAACCTATCTCAGACTACTCATATTCTAGGTGCACGACATACAAAAAACCGCGTTAAAGTAATAAAAGTTAAATTAAAATGAAACGAAAAATTATTTCCTCTAAAAACAGCTGGACCAGATTATGTTTTTAATGCGATATACTAGTATTGTTTTTAACATTCTGAAATATAGTATTTTTTTACATTTCTATGTCAACCAGTATATTTATAAAAATCAAGTTTTCAATTTGATAATATTGGTAATACCAGTGGAGTGATCCTAAATAATTTATAATAAGTTTCGAGGCAATTAGTAGCTTCGCGTTTCCTTGGATCTGATCTTGATATCTCGATAATCTAAATAATACATCGATACATTATTACATTTTCACGAATATATCTGAAAAATTATACCTGTTCAAATATTTGAAGGTGGTGCAATTTAAATATAGATAACATATAACTGGCAACACAAAGCTCTTCCTCCGTACTACATATTTGAAGTGCTTTCTACAGCTCAATAGCTGGAGAAATTTTATTTTATTTTTCTTGAAAGTTGCATATTTAGATAAATATTAGTTTTCGTCATTGATAATTATACGATTGTGGGAACGAAGTTAACCCTGGCAATAGCACTCTTCGATTTAGTTTCATTTGTTAATAATATATGCTTTAAGAATTATTATAATTAACTCAAAGAGATTTACCACTAAACAACAAATCAGTTTTTAAACTTCCCGACGCGCGTTTCGCTAACAATGTCACCATCATCAGAAAATGATTTAATCTGACTACATCATTCCTGATGATGCTAATTTAATCTGATGATCTCCTGATCTAATGTAATTAAATCATTTCCTGATAATGCTAACATGGTTAGCGAGATGCACGTCGAGAACTTTCAAAAGTGATTTGATGTTTCGTGGTGATTTGGCGTTTCAGACCGAAGGTTCCAGTAGAAGTGGAACTTTTATTATATATTTGGGGCTACTTGCCAAATTAGTTATAACGGATGGTTATATATTACGAGGTTGAATCAAATATAAACCGGAATTTTACAATTAATTTGCTCAGCCAATTACGAGCGGGCTGTCAGTGTAGGTCCTTGCTGTGTAATGTATTACGAGTGGGGAAAACACTCGGCAAACTGTTTCACTCAGTTCTTTTATCAGTAAAGCCATGAGTGAGCAACAGGTTTCACCGTCCGTTGCACAACGGGTTATAATAAGAGTATATATAACGGGTTTTAACCAAGGAAGGCGTTAAGCCATCCGAAATATGAATTCGGTTGAAGGTTCAGTATGAGGACGATACCCTGTCTAAGATCCGAGTGTTTGTTTGATTCAAGAAGTTTAAGAGTGGACGGGAATGTGTGGTAAATCTAAGTCATAATCGACGTCCCAGGTCAAGTGTCACTGCTGAAAACATTGATGCAGTTCGCGACCTTATCGAAGGTGATCGGCGGGTCACTATTCATGGGATCGCCTTAAAGGTGGGTATTAGCATTGGAAGTGGTCAACCAATCATCTTGACTTCAATAAAATCTGTACCCGATGGGTTCGCTTTTGATGAAGGAAAAACTGGAGAATATGCATTTGGAAACCCTTGAACACCCTCCATACAGCCCAGATTTTCACCTAGTTATTATTTTTTGTTTGCGCCCTTGAAAGATGCACTTGGAGGGGTACGATTCGATAACGATCAAGAATGCGCAACTGGCTGATGACCCAAACTCAAAGTTTCTAGGAGCAAGGAATTTACAAGCTTTCAAACCGCTGGGAAAAATGTGTAGAGCATGCGGCATCGAAAAATCATCAAAAGTTTTTTCTAATATTATATAAGTAATAAATATCTTGGGTACGTATTAACTTCTGGGTGAAACTAAAGAATACAATTTCAGAAATCCTTGATGTTTACTTACGGCATGCACAAATATACAACAAATTTCTACATATTTAAACACATTTATACATAATAAAAGAAGGCCGGTTGTTAAAAGGCGAAGAAACATGGAGTCTGAACAAAGACAGGATTATTAAAACTCAGGTGAAATGATCAAATTGTGATTACAAAATGCTATTTGGTGTGTTTTGATATGTAAATATTTGGAATTGATTTTTTTTACTGACAGCTTTAAGAAATTGGATGCTCTTCAATTGATTAGGAATTTTTCCTGTTTTTGCTAGTATCAGTTTCTTTAATATTCAATTGTACATTACGCGTCAACCATATTACCTTATCGTCATACATTTCTTATTCACTTCGCTTGTATTCCTAAATCAATATTGATTCAAGATCGAGACTTTCATGTCATAGGTTCTTCATTTTATTGCTTTGTCCATCACTGTGTATGCAGTTAGCATTTTTGACACATAGTCTGTCAACATTGGAGTTTTTGACTAATTTTTAATTAAAAATATGATTTACTCCTTTCATTTTCTTCTTTTATATTTAACATCTATCTATTTATTGCTGCTTCACAAGTGGTCACTGTATAATTAAAATTTTCAACGATGTTTTCTTAACATTATGGCACTACCTCACCAATAATGCCGCAAATGCTTTGTCTTTTTACTCCCGAATATTTTCGAGATTATTATAAACTTCTCCAGTAACAAAGTGTCAATTTGCAGGATCTTTTACAAATGCAAAATCGTCATTGCAAATTTGGTATATAACATACAGGATAAAAATACGAACAAACCGCACTAAACAGTGACACTTTCGATATGTGATAGCAGTTCGAAAATTTTCTTTAGATTTTTAAATATACACCAACATCTTGCCACTAAAAATACATTTATTTGAAAATGCAGTTAGTTTCTTTTCAAACCATTTCACAAAATTAGGACATAGACCTAGGATATCTATAACCAGTTGAAAAAAAATTTAGAAACCGTATCATATTTTAAAGTCTAGCTTAAAATTTCAACCAAACCAAAATTATAAAATTTACTACAAAAGGTTAAAAAGAATTAAGACTTATGTTTAAATTTTCACTATATTTAAAAAATTGTATGACAATTGTTTCGACCCACGGTGCCTTCTTCAGATAGGAAACTACAATGTTAAAATAGTAAGTAAGAAAGTGTAATATATACTACTTACTACTTAGAAAGTGCATTAACCTTATAACCAAACAAATCATATTGGTCGGGAATTCCACGTTCAATGTCTAGATGTGCAATATAAATTTAAGAGGAGTGAACATTTAAGTCTACCTGGTTATTTAGCAGAATAGCCATTTTTTTCTTTTATGAATTTCTAAACTCTATAAGAGATTTGGTTTATACTAAGAAAACTTTGTAAAGTTTCGTTAGAAGTGTGATTTTCCGCAATTAAAGGGTTAGTATATCATTGTATTTCTTATTATATTTGATGATATTTAGGAGAGTTCGTCAAAAATGTCTTTTTGTTTGGCCGATATCGACTCTTCGATAAGAACCACACTCAGTTAAATAAATTTATGATTTATAAAGTTTATTCATTTGACTTTTATTATTTTTATTAGATCCGAATTATTGTTTGTTTTGAAAGCAATTTTTATCTTGTCTTTGATGATTGTTCTGGAACTAGTTACATTTCTTTTATTTGTGTTTTTTACTCACTATTTTTAATAAAGTGCTTCCCAATAGGTACTATGGCGGCTATATTTGATATCAAATTCTTGACATTTGCTTTTCAGTAAGAAATTATTAAGAAGTTTTTTCACCATGAACAAATTTTCGTTGCCACAATGACTTCTTCGACACGTCACGACTTCGTAGTGGCCGTAGTGAAGAAAATATCGAAGCTGTTCGTGAAACTGTTGCCGAGAACGTTAATGAGTTGGGCTTATCCAGGATGATCACATAGCGTATTTTGTATAGCGTATTTTGTATTTGTAACAAGCCCAAGACTCTTGATGAACTTGAAGTCAAGATTCGAACAACCATAGTCGCCATGCCACACGATATGCTCCACCGAGTCATCTAAAATTGGGCCAATCGGATCAACCACTGCAAGAACAGTCAAGGTGGTTTGAACTTGAACGATATTTGTTTTAAATTATAAATGACATAAAATATACCATCTAATAAAAATAATGAGCACCATTTTCGGCCGAATTTTCTCTGTTTTATTTCTAATTCAAATTCTATCACTCTTATTGGGAACTTTATTAGTAACAGGATATTATTAAATTAATAGTTTTATTATAGCATTTTCTATATGTTAATTATAGTGCAAATGTAAACATAAGTCATAGGTCTTTTAGTTTTAAAATTATTTAGCTAAAACTATACTAGCAACGTATATGGTAAAGTTGATAAATAATTAGACTAATTAATAATTAGACTATATATATATATATATATATATATATATATATATATATATATATATATATATATATATATATATATATATATATATATATACATACAGACTTTTGTTTGTTCCCTGATCCATGCGCAGGACTTTCTGTCTCGTCTTGTAGTGCCAAGCATACATCTTTCCATTCCCCTCTATGCCACCCGAAGTTTTTGAATTGATTGCGATGTGAGTGTCCAGGCTTCACTTCCGTATGTCATAACGGGTAGAACGCACTGATCGAATATTTTTCTTTTCAGGCAAAGTGGGAGTCTGCTCTTAAACACTCTGTTGAGCCTACCAAATGCCTGCCAGCCACATTTAACACGCCGTTCCACCTCCCGGGCGGTATTCTCCTCCATTGAAATCTTCTGCCCAAGATATACAAAGCTGTCCACAATCTCTAAATCCTTCCCAAAACTGAAATTCTTCTGCCCTGAGCGAAGTTATTGAACATCACCTGACTCTTTTTCAGGTTTATTTTCAAGCCAAATGGTTCGCCAGACCTTTGCAGTTCTTGTATGCGTCTTTGCAGCTCCTCTGGGTCTTGTGAAATGAGAATAATATCATCTGCAAATCTAAGATGGTTTAAGTTTGCACCATTGATCTTTACACCATCCTGTTCCCAATCCAGTTTACAGAATACTTCTTCAAGGCCAGCCGAGAAAAGAATAGGCGATATTGCGTCACCCTGCCGTACACCTCGTTCTATATTAATTCCCACTTCAAGATCATCAAGGTGAATTGTGGCTGTAGCTCCATCATATATCGATTCTAATAGGTTTACATAGGCTCTCTCTACACCTTGGCTAAGCAGTGCATCCATTATCGCATGCTTTGAGATGGAATCAAATGCTTTTTCGTAGTCGATAAAAGCCAAGCACAGTGGCATGGTGTATTCGTTGTGCCTTTCTATGACCTGCTGTACAACCTGGATGTGATCCATTGTTCTGAATCCACTTCTGAATCCTGCTTGTTCTCTTGGTTGTGCGTCATTCAGTTTTTTTAATATTCTTTTAGGAATTATCTTAGTGAAAACTTTGTACATCACTGATAGGAGGCTTATTGGACGGTAGTTCCTTAAATCTTCCTGTGCTCCTTTTTTATGTAAAAGGATCACTTCTGCATTTTTTCCATAAGTCAGGTACTTTTTGTTCTTTGAGGCATTTTGAGTATAATTTTGCCAGTGTTTTATGTAACGTCCGACCACCAGCTTTTAGCATTTCGACAGTTACACTATCCTTTCCTGGAGCCTTGCCGTTCTTCATCAATTCTATAGCATTTGTTACTTCCTCCACTAGGATATCTGGCATTATATATTGTTATTCCGTGGGTATTGCTGTCCCTGACTGGCTCTGATCTTCATATAACTGGGAATAAAACCTTCTGACAATCTCTAACATTTGGGTACGCGCCCTGCACACTGTGCCATCCTCACGCTTTAAAGCATATATTTGCGTTCTTTTGTTTCTCAGCTTCTGTTTAGCTTTGTTAATTCCTTTGTTTTCTTCCAGGGTTTTTTGCACTAGCTGCATATTGAATCGGCGCGTGTCCTCTCTGATACGTTTTCTTATAGTTTTGCAGAGCTCAGTGTACTCGACCCTGCCAAAAGGACTACCTGCATTTTTCATTGCTCGCCGTTTCTTCATTAAATCAATGGTCTCACTGGAGATTTTTGTTTGTTTGAGACATTTTCTTCTGGTGCTATTGAAGCAGCCGTGTGAAGTACATTGTTGGCGATTTCTTCATATTGAACTGATATTTCCACCTCCTCTGGATATTTACTTTTCCTCTCCCTTTTTTTCCTCCTCCTCCCTACTTTCCCTCTCCCTTCCTCTTTAATTTACTGTAAGTTATAATTAGTCTAGACTACTTAATATTGGAATGATAACTGAATTCTGAAAGGATTTTTAGAACCAAATAATGTTTTAAAAATCCATTGCCATTAACTTTTTGTAAGTCAACTAAATGATATCTTTATTGTGTTTGGCAACGTGTGAGACAATAGCAAAAACTACAACAAATGGGCATACGAAAAACTGTACTGTAGATTTTGTTCCGAATAATTTTTGCCCAATATCATATAAAAAACAAATATCCCAAATTAATTTTTAACTTCATGCGACATTGCCTAAATTATTTCTGGAATATTTCAACTATATGAAAGCTAAAGTCATTTTTCAGTTGCATTTTGTATCAGATAAGATCCACGTTTGTATAGTCGCAACGTCAAGATAAAATATCAACATATTTTCTAACAAAACGACACATAACTTAAGATTGAGTCTTTGCCAGGGTTAACAAAAAACGTCTCGATCGAATTCGAAACCAGTTCTTTCTCCAACTAAAGTTTAAACGACAACATCGATCAAACGGTGACTATCAATATATATAAAAAAAACGAAGAAAGAAAAACAGAACTAAAAGGAAAACAAAAACAAAATCACATTGAGTTGCGGAGTGGCCGACGGCCAACATACCACAAAACAACCATTCGATAGCAGAGTAGGACCGGGCCGAGTCGCCAGCAGGATGGCGCTGCGGTCAGTCCCTGTAAAAAAAACAAACAGTATCAATAACAATTAATTATTTTACGTTGTAAAATATTATTTTGTTATTTTCCAGTTTGGGGTGATTAGATTCACAAATTATATTGGTTTACTGACAAATAAGAGCTTCATAGTGGCAAAAATATATTGAGAATTGAATTTAAAAATATCTTCACCAAAAGCAAATAAAATTTTGTTTTGGTTTCGTCAACAATATCCAAAATTTATAAAGAAATATTCTTAATTGTTCGCACAGAAATATAATTACATAGTCTTCAGCTCTTCTACCCTATAGTGGTAGGTGTATAGGTTAACAAAACAGAAATATGCAATATATAAAAATAATACAACAAAAGAAACCAGCTAATTTTCATATATATATATATATATATATATATATATATATATATATATATATATATATATATATATATGATCAAAAAATTGTGAACTGGACTCGTGGAGAAGAGTATTAAAACGCTAAGGAAGTTCACCCAGGAAGTGCTCCATGTCGTGCTTTGCCATTCCTTCATCCGCCATCCAAAGCGCCAGCAAGCGTCTCCCAAGACCGGTTTCTGCCCTTAAGCAGTCATCAGTTGGGCTCAAGCTGGACACCTGAAGAGCGGATGAAAGAACGACTAAAGCCATGACCATTTAAATTGGCCATGTCAAATGGAAGCTACAATCATATGCAGCCATGCCAGCTTTAATCTTCTTAGAAAACAAGATGAGTAACACTACCTAACGCCCTCCAACGGGAATAATTCGCAATATGATATACGAACTTTAACTATTTGACTTTATGACTAAGTTTGACTTTCAGCGGTACATATAAGTGGGTATTGGTATATTAGATCTATGTAGGATCTCGAGAAATCTAAATACGCGATAAAGATAATCAAGCATTAACGAACCAGAGCAGCCGGGATAATACATGCGTCAATGAAAATATGTCTCTGCCAAGCAGCATATTGCAGCTATAAATACTACTCATATACCAGGTGTCCCATTAAGGATGGATCAAATGGTTGATCAGTTTTTTCAAATGGAATGGTACAGCTTTTACTTCATGGCAAGAAAGGTAATTTAAAGAGGAATCGTCCAGTGAAAACCCGAAATCGATATCTCTGACATGTCAAGAGATATTTCGATTTTTCTGAAAAAAATCAGTTAGTTTTAATTTTTACCGTAATATTAAGTTAAAAATTGGTCTTAACTGGATGGATTTCGACAGACGGTTAGACTATTGTCACTGGTTAAAAAATATGTGTAATAGAAATAAACAATTCTTAAAACGCATACTATGGACTGATGAAGCTACTTTTAGCAGTGATGGAGGCGTTAACTTACATAATATGCACTACTGGGCAGTTGCTAATCCACACTGGATGTTAGAAATCAACCACCAAAATAGATGGAGTGTGAACGTATGGTGTGGTGTTTTGGGAGACAAAATTCTTGGTCCATTTATTTTTAATGGACATTTGAATAGTGAAACATATTTAAATTTTTTACAAAATGGACTGCCAGAACTAATGAAAGATGTTTCGTTGGAAACAAGAAGACAAATGTGGTACCAGCATGATGGATGCCCTGCCCGCTTCTTGCAGGTGGTTCGAAACTTCTTGGATGCTTCGTTTCCAAATCGTTGGATAGGACGGGGTAGTTTATTTTCGTGGCCGGCGCGCTCACCGGATTTGACAGTCCTCGATTTTTACTTGTGGGGAAGACTAAAAGACCTTGTTTTTCAAACTCGTCCTACCACACGAGAAAACATGATTGAAAGAATTCAAAATTCAATAACCAGCATTTCAAGAGCGGAAATTGAAGCTGCCGTTTTTAGTACTCGTCGAAAAATAAATCTTTGCATTTATAAAGATGGAAGGCATTTTGAATATTTAGAAAGGCGTTGAAGTTCAGATTCTGTTAATTATTAGACTGTTGTGCTGTTAATTTTATTTGACTGTTATTATTATTATCTCCGTTTTTGGTCCGTTGGCCTTTAAACACGCTCCAAATTATTATGGCACGAAGAATTTGGACCAGTCCTAAGCCTGGGTAAAGTGTCAAGGAAGGCAAACATTAGGTTAATATTTTTTTAACTTAATGCAGGTAGTAGTGAAATAACTGATTTTTTCAGAAAAATCGAAATATCTCTTGACATGTCAGAGATATCTATTTCGTGTTTTCACTAGATAATTCCTCTTTAAATTACCTTTCTAGCCATGTAATAAAAGCTGTACCATTCCATTTGAAAAAACTGAACAAAACTTCAAAAAAACTATTGTTGAATGTAAAGCCACCTCGCGGTTTCATTTATAAACTACATAATTTATCTCCCAGATTATCTGATGAGGAAAATCGGTTTAGGCAAACGGACATTAGACGACTTTTTATCTAAATAGGTAAAACTCCACCCCCCCCCACCCCACTTCTTTATTCGCGAAGTTACGACAAAATGTCATAAAACAAAGTTGTAGGAGACAGTTTGCTAATTATAACTGAGAATTTTTCTTACTCGGTTAACACGTGAAAAGACACACAAAAAATGATTTTTAAAAATGTTTAGCTCGTCACGCCCTCTTGCGGTCGTTTTAGAAGCTTAAAAACATTTTTGGTGAATTTCTCATGATCATTTTTAGTACAATTTTTTTTTCCCCAAAGCTGTGGGATAAATAGTTTTCAAGATAAGGCCGCGATCCATCCTTAATGGGACACCTGGTATACGGTATCAGTAAAACAAAACAAGAATAAGTATATGTAATACAAATAAGCTCTTTTCATTTGTTTTCAGTGGTTACTCCGCAAAGAGCAGGAGGTAGTTGACAAACATGGTACAAGATAAAAGCTTAAAAGACTTTAGATTGTCCATATTAATCTAAAAGTTGAAAATACAATGAAAAGGAGAAAGCACAATGGAAAATTACAAAACAAAAACATGATATACATTAAACTCGAAAAGATTTACCACTAAAAATCAAATAATTTTATTTAATTTCCCGACTCTAACTTTTTGCTAACTATGTTAGCATCATCAGGAGATTTTTCAATCTTTGCAAATAGAGATTATTTGACTTTTGGATTGTATTACCTTCTATTTGATGGAAATTTATTATAAATGTTCAATCACTTCTTCTATTGGAACCTTTGGTGTGAAACACAAAACTTGAAGAGATTTACCACTAAACACCAAATCACTTTTTTTGAACTGCTCGACGCATGTTTCGACGCATTTGAACTGTTAGACGCACTTTTCTTTAATCTAATTAATAGATGAAATCATTTCCTGATGATGCTAACATGGTTAGCGAAACGTGCGTCGAGCAGTTTAAAAAAAGTGATTTGGTATTTAGTGGTAAATCTCTTTAAGTTTAGTATATGTTCAATACAAAAATGTTCATTGTCAAAATTTCCACTACATTGTTAATGTTTGACGCGTTTCCCAAGTACTGTATCTTTGTCAGAAATTAATATTTTCGATGTTGACATGGCTGTATACAAAATACAAAAAGTTTTTAGGAAATCCACAAAAATACTTTTTTTGCCTGTTCAAATTCAATAAAGGCGATTTGTTCAGGTCTATTTGGTCATTGGTTTTCGCATCTTTGAGATGGTTTATTTCTAAGCTATCCAGATGGTCTAGTTTTTTTCTTTTGTTTTGTAAATGTAGTTTTTGAAATGGCTGTTATTAGGTTGTTGTTGAAATGGCTGTTATTAGGTAACTTATTGCCGTTTTTAACTATTAAACTGATATGCACATATCTCAACTCAAATAAAACTTTATTAATCGAAATATAAACCATTACAATCAAAACACTTTCGCCAATGAGAAACAAGTTGAGCAATATCGGTTGCGTAAAATTCCGGAGTCCTGGAGACGACGTAGTTGTTGAAGCCAATTTTTATACCCTTTTGAATTTTAAAGCATTTCTCGCGCAGGAAGTTGTCGAGATGCTTGAAAATGTGGTGGCCGATAAGCGAGAGGTCAGGCGAGTATGGCGGTCGAGAGTTTCGTAGCTCAGCTCATGCAGCCTTTGTGGCGTGATCATTGAGACGTGTGGTCGAAAGTTGTAATGGAGGATTTTTCAGTTTTTGCAGTTTTGGATTCATTTCATCAATTTACTGACAGTACTTGTCTGCTGTACTCGTTTCGTCTGGGTTCAGGAATATGTGAAGAATCAGACCGACCGCAGACCACCAAACAGTCCTCATGACCTTATTTTAGTGTATTTTCGGCTTTGGGAAGTGTGGTGGAGCTTCGTCGCGGTCCAACCACTGAACCGATCATTGATTATCGTAAAGAATCCACTTTTAGTGCGCTGAAGACGGGAAGACGAAGAAGCACCCATTTATCGAGCTGCATCTGTTGAGAAATTGTCACATATTGTTTCGCCAGCTTTTCGGCTTAGTTTGAACTGGAATAAACAAATTGTGGGAATTGCTTTTTGTCCATGTAGCATTTAGCTCTGAAAAAATTCCTTAAATTATATTAGAACAAAACTAATACACTGATATATAAAGTCAAAGAACTTAACTTTAACACAAATTTATTTGAAAATACAGCATTTAAAATTAAAATAATAAAAACCGCAGTAAATTACTTAACAATCTAATAAAACGATAATTTTCGTTTAAATATTTGTCTGATTGAGAAAAGTTCTTTCATGTTCTTTAATTCGTTTCTTGAAAGATCTGCCTGTCTCTCCTATAACACGCAACAAACGAGCAGGCAGATCATTCAAGAAAAATAAAACGTTAAACCTAAATTATTGCTTTTGCTTCGTTGAAAATCAAATATTTTTATTAAACACCGAATCTTTGAGATATCATCATTTCGTAATGATGCTAACGTGGTTAACAAAACACGCGTCCAGAAGTTAAATAAAGTGATTTGATGTTTCTCACCGAAGGTTCCAATAGAATCATGATATACATATTAGTAGCTTAAGATTCACTAGAAATATAAACATTTGAATCTAAATATTTTAATATATCTTCTGAAATATTAATATTTTAACTTCAAGATTTCATTGGCGAATGTCGCATAAAAGTAGCTTCTAATTTATCATTAGAATCAGGTTAATTTATATCCTGATGATGTTAATATGGTTAACGAAACTCGTGTCGAGAACCTACAAAAGAGTGATTTGATGTTAAGTTTTTCACCCCATTGATTGAAATTTATCGATTCTATTAGGAAAATAATTAAAAACCAACTCAATTTAAACAAATCATTTTAAACACCTACTGTTAGGGCACCAAAAAAAAACAATCAAGTAAATAGGAACAATGCAATTGACGAATTTATTAAGCGGAATAAAAGCTAAAAAATCCAGCAGGCAAACATAGCCGCTAGTATGACTGTCAATTGTCTATATTTGCTGTCCATTGTATGCATTCTCTGGCGTTTATTTTTGGGCCTCACATTTTCCCCGATAAAAACATCAATTTTGTTTATAAAAGTGAATGTCATCAATAAATAATAGTTATGTCCGGACAGCAGTTATTTTCAAATTTTTGTCCGAACAATAAAACTAGAAAATAATATTAAAATGATAATATAAGCCCGGTCATAAAAGGCCTCCAGCTCGTACTAGCTATAAAAATGATCGGTCCCTATAGAAATTTTGGCGTTCGTTTTGAAATTAAACGAATAAACTAAACTTTAATTACCGCTACAAATGTGTATTTTGTATCGCATTGTGTGAACTCGTTGCAATTGATAACTTAATTTCGAATGTTTCCCATACTGACATCAATTTTAATTAAAATAAATTTTTAATTTGGATATCGAAAATAAACCCATCTAAAATTGATACATTCCATGGGAAAACTGATTGTTTTAGTCGTAATGTATTCTTGTTATTAAATGTTATAAATATATATATATATATATATATATATATATATATATATATATATATATATATATATATATATATATATACAGAATATACGCAGAAAGCAAGAGAAAAAAAAAGTAAATCAATTGAGAAAAATGAAAGTGTCAATTCTAACCTCGGAGAAGGAAGGCGTATCATAGAGTTATTAGAACTTGAAAAAAAATTAAAATGTTTCCAATCTAAACAAGTTTTATGATTAGAAAATTTAGAAAAAGAAAAAAATTTGGGCCTCAATTCCAAATTGTGGGTTAGATGTAAAAATTGTTCTTGTGTTACTCAAGTTATGACAGGTAAAGTACATAAAGGAAATAAAAAAAAACACAGCTTTCTGATATAAATTCTAAAGCTGTTCTCGGTAAGTTTGTATTAATATAAATTTCTCTTTACTCTAATCTCTTATTTAACTTAATCTCTTTACTCTACGCTACTCGAGACAGCTGTACGCACATCGGTGCCATATCACTGTTAACCATAACAATAACGCATTGAAATTGTAAAATTGCTATTTTTTTTAAATCGTTATATCTCGTAAACAAAACAGCAAAATGCTATATTTTTAAAAATTTATTTCATAAACATTTCCTTTACTCTCTCATTTTTTTTAATTCTGTCGAGATATTGTTTTAATACAACAGAAAATAATTGGGGGCAAAGGAAGTTTTAAAAAGAAAAGGAAGCTTTAAATGGAGAGTGACCCTGAAAATTGCTAACTTTGTTATTAAATATCTCGCGTTCTAAACGGTCCAAAAATCTTAAACCTCAGGATTAATTAGTTAACGTTATTCTTAATCTGTGACAAAAAAACGGACAGAATCTGTCCAAAAGGGGTTTCACGCTGGAACTACCTTAAGTTGTACCCCCTAAGGAAATAGTACTGTAATGTTTAGTACAATTTAAATGAAACAAGCATGTACTTAATTTGTATTTATTTGCTTTTAACGAACATTCATAGAAACCTAAAAATGTTTTATCAAATCAGGTGTTTTAACGTTTTTGAAAAAAGTACCTTCGGTATGATTAAGACGCCTGGTCGCCTAATTCGTACCACCTATAGCCTATAAGTCGTACTTAGAATAAGACTTCAGTGAAGACATCATAAACTATATAGAAAAATACTTAATAGCAAGAGATAATATTAAAAAATAAAAACTACAAATTACTCAGTCTAAGATCAACATACAATCAATATTTTTTGGAATCACCACAGTCTCAAAGTCGAACTTAATTACCGCTTGTGTTGCCCGCTTCGACTCAAGAGTCCAAGTTGGATTCTTGAGAATTCTTAAGAATTGCAAGTGAGATTTTGGCGAAACGTTGTGACTCTTTACACAATGAACAGATCGACATTCGGAATGATTTATCAATATATATATATATTATATATATATATATATATATATATATATATATATATATATATATATATATATATATATATATATATATATATATATATTTGAAGCCCAAGTGATTATATATGGGAGAGTGGCGGGGGATAATGCAAGCAGCATTATCCCGCATTAAAAAGAAAATATAAAATAGATAAATGGAAGGGAAAAGAAAATAATATCAAAGATGATTATTCCATGGGGATTGAACAGCTTCATAATGCTGATGAATGACCTAGAAGTAAACATAGTTATATACCTTAGTTATTGGTAGTATATATCATAGTTATATACCTTATTAACCATAGTTATTGAATATAATTTTATAAATGGCAGAATATGTACAGTATTTTATGATACTAGAATACATATATTAATAGCAAGAGATAATATTAAAAAATAAAAACTACAAACTACTCAGTCTAAGATCAACTTACAATCAATATTTTTTGGAATCACCACAGTCTCAAAGTCGAACTTAATTATCGCTTCGACTCAAGAGTCCAAGTTGGACTCTTGAGAATCCTTGAGAACGGGAAGTGAGATTTTGGCGAAACGTCGTGACTCTTTACACAATGAACAGATCGACATCCGGAATGATTTAGAAACATATATATATATATATATATATATATATATATATATATATATATATATATATATATATATATATATATAATTTGCCATATATGCCATATATATGGCAAAATTATACTCAAAATGCCTCAAAGAACAAAACGTACCTGACTTATGGAAAAATGCAGAAGTGATCCTTTTACACAAAAAAGGAGCACAGGAAGATTTAAAGAACTACCGTCCAATAAGCCTCCTATCAGTGATGTACAAAGTTTTCACTAAGATAATTTCTAAAAGAATATTAAAAAAACTGAATGACGCACAACCAAGAGAACAAGCAGGATTCAGAAGTGGATTCAGTACAATGGATCACAACCAGGTTGTACAGCAGGTCATAGAAAGGCACAACGAATACACCATGCCACTGTGCTTGGCTTTTATCGACTACGAAAAAGCATTTGATTCCATCTCAAAGCATGAGATAATGGATGCACTGCTTAGCCAAGGTGTAGAGGGAGCCTATGTAAACCTACTAGAATCGATATATGATGGAGCTACAGCCACAATTCACCTTGATGATCTTGAAGTGGGAATTAATATAGAACGAGGTGTACGGCAGGGTGACGCAATATCGCCTATTCTTTTCTCGGCTGGCCTTGAAGAAGTATTCCGTAAACTGGATTGGGAACAGGATGGGGTAAAGATCAATGGTGCAAACTTAAACCATCTTAGATTTGCAGATGATATTATTCTCATTTCACAAGACCCAGAGGAGCTGCAAAGAAGCATACAAGAACTGCAAAGGGCTGGCGAACCATTTGGCTTGAAAATAAACCTGAAAAAGAGTCAGGTTATGTTCAATAACTTCGCTCAGGACAGAAGAATTTCAGTTTTAGGAAGGGATTTAGAGATTGTGGACAGCTTTGTATATCTTGGGCAGAGGATTTCCATGGAGGGGAATACCGCCCGGGAGGTGGAACGGCGTGTTAAATGTGGCTGGCAGGCATTTGGTAGGCTCAACATAGTGTTTAAGAGCAGACTCCCACTTTGCCTGAAAAGAAAAGTATTCGATCAGTGCGTTCTACACGTTATGACATACGGAAGTGAAACCTGGACACTCACATCGCAATCAATTCAAAAACTTCGGGTGGCACAGAGGGGAATGGAAAGATGTATGCTTGGCATTACAAGATGAGACAGAAAGTCCTGCGCATGGATCAGAGAACAAACAAAAGTCTGTGACATCATTGGAAGAGTAAAACAGTTGAAATGGAGATGGGCAGGCCATATAGCGAGGCGATGGGACGACAGATGGACCAAGGCAATCCTGGAGTGGATACCGCTTGATCGCAAACGTCCGCGAAGAAGACCGAAAGCACGATGGACTGATGACATCGTTAAGTATATTGGACCCGAGTGGCAGAGGAAAGCCCAGGACCGTGAAGGTTGGAAGCATGCTGAAGAGGCCTTCATCCTGCAGTGGATCGATACGGGCTGATGATGATGATGATGATGATGATGATATATATATATATATATATATATATATATATATATATATATATATATATATATATATATATATATATATATATATATATTTGAAGCCCAAGTGATTGTATATGGGAAAGTGGCGGGGGATAATGCAAGCAGCAGGTCCCAAAATTGATCTTAAAGGAAATGGAAATAAAGAGAGACCAATCGAAATGAGAAAAAAGGTAAATAAAGGGAAAAAGAAGGGAAGCAAAAAAAAATATAAAAAGAAAAAATAAAATAGAAAAATGGAAGGGAAAAGAAAATAGTATCAAAGATGATCATTCCATGGGGATTGAACAGCTTGATAATGCTGATGGATGACCTAGAAGTAAACATAGTTATATACTTGTTGTATATTATTTTATAGATGGCAGAATATGGACAGTATATTCTATGATACAAAAATACATATATTAATATGTGCGGGACATATTTTCTTTTCTAATTGTCTATGCATTTTACGTGTTCTATAACTACCCGGCATATTATCATACATGAAGCGACATCCTTTGATTTAGTGCGATTAATACTTGAAATTACTCTAAACTGTCATTTGCAAACTTTCATTACAAAGATAGTATGTAACATGCAATTAGGAACTGCAGACGGCATTATTCATAATCAAGTGCTCATTTGCGCATACTATACGACGCGAGAGTCTTTCTCGACATTTTAAGACCGTTAAAATTGCTACCGGGAATGGCTCCGTTTTCCCTGACTATTGGTGGAAGGTTCAAGCTGGACGAAAATTGCGTTACTATTTGCTCGAATAGGCTATTATTTATACATATTCAAAAAATTACACTGCTATTACATTTATTCAAAATATAAGAAAATGTTGAAATTAAATTATATATATATATATATATATATATATATATATATATATATATATATATATATATATATATATATATATATATATATATATATATATATATATATATACCTTCCCAGACATTTACTTTTTCTGGAAACTGTGTATGTTTATCCCTAAACACGTGAGGAATTGTATCACTCCTGTACTTTACATTTTGAGTGTTCACATTTCAATTGAGGTATAGTTTTTTTTATTATTTTTACATTTAATACCATTACACATGAAAAATCCAAAATTTAATTAAAAAAAAAAATTTAATACAAAAAATTAAAGTAGTTAAATATATCAAAATCAGATATATGTCAATTAAATATTGAGAAAAAATAATGTTTTAGTTAAAAAGTTATATTTTTAGTTAATATATATATATATATATATATATATATATATGTTTTTCGTCGAACAAGCCAGCAAGACGGACGAATAGACAGTGTATCATAGGCATAACCTTAAATATTTGAGAATCTGAAACAAATTAATCAATAAAAGTGATAGTGAGAGTGAAGGTTGTGTGTAAATTAAAATAGAAAGAAAATACAAGAGGATTAAACAAATATAAAGGTAATAAAATAATTTGGCGGATCGTATCAAAATTAAACCAATTAACAAAACAGACAATACTAACAAAACTACCAAAAAAACGAACAGCTGATAAGAGAAACACTTCCGAACCGTCGAGGTGGGTGAGCTCTTTACGCGGCTGGAGCGTCTGGTCGAAGAAATTCATACCAGAGGAGTGCGTAAAATGTAAGAAAATGGATTCCGAAGATTGTACCATGGATGACTATAGTAAGAAGCGTAATGGCGACGAATTAGAAGCAGTATTTAAGATAAGAGAAAGGATCGTAAGAACGCCCACAAAAACTGAATAAAAGCAAGAAGATAAACTGGATAAAATGCTGATGATGATGACAAACATGACATCGCAGATGGAGGGAATGACCCAACAAATAATGCATGAACAAAAAAATTTGGCAGAAGAAATTAAAGTAAACAAAAAGGAAAATAACACACTAAAGCCTGAGAATGGAAAAATGATGAAGAAAAACTGTAAAATGCATGACAAAATTAACGAACTTTATCAAAAAGTAGAAAGACTGGACAGAGAAAGGAGAGAGGATAATATAGTCATAATTGGACTTAAGACGGACTCAAATGAAATAGAGGCACTAAGAGAAGAGACCATATGTTTAAATGAAGCCCTAAAGATCAAAATAAACGCCAAAACAGGTAGAATACTAGGAGCGCAAACAGGCTTGGTTGAAATGAAGTGCAATTAAGATAAGATTAAAATAATGCAAAACAAGAAAAAACTAAAAATCGATGAGATAGGAGGATTTGTATAAATAACGACATGACTAAGGAAGAGAGAAAGATAGGCACACTTATAAGAAGGGTAGCTCAGGATGAAAGGAGTAGGGGTAAAGCGGTAAGAATTGGATACAAGAAAATAATAGTGAATGGGAGATTGTATGTATGGAATAGGGAGAATGAAGAACTGACAGAGTCAAAAAACAACATCGTAACCAACAAACCACCAAAAAACCAGCTACGGAACACAACGGCACACTAAAGGACGACGACTCGACAAAGCAAAAGGAAATGAACAATTATGGTATTAATGACAATATATTTGAGCAAAGAGCTAAAGAAAACAAAAGAAAAAGAATAAAAGAAAACAAATCAAAAGAGATATAATAAGAATTGCATCCTGGAACGTAAGAAAACTGCTAGCACCTGGGAAAACGGAAGAGATAACAAGAGAGCTCCAGAGATACAAAATTAGTATAAGCGGACCTGCAAGAGGTTAGATGGAGTGGGAAGGGAAAGATTGATAAAGGAAAATATGCAATATGGTATGCAGGAGAAGCAACGGTGGGGCACAAGGGAATAGCTTTTGTTATACATAATAGCTTAAAGGATAGGGTCGTGCAGTTTGACGCATGGGGGAAGAATATATATTATATAAGAACAGAAACTAAACCAAGAGGCTTATCGACAGTTAATGCATACGCCACTACAGAAAAGGACAATTACAAAAAGAAGCAAAAGTTTTACGAGAAACTAGAAGAAATACTCGACAAATCATCAACTAATGGCATAAGGATAGTACTGAGGGACTTCAACGCCAAAACTGAGAAAGAACAATGCTATAAGGAAGTAGCGGGTGAACAAACAATTCATAATGAAACGAACAACAATGGCGAGAGGTTATGCAATATGGTGGTGGCTAGTAATATATTTCTGATTAGTACAAGATTTAAACACAAAAAGATACATCAAGTAACATGGACAATACCTGGAATTGATGACGGAAACCAGATCGACCATATACTGGTTGCAACTGGTTACAAGATCATACCGAGGGGCTAATATCGATTCAGATCACTTTATGGTTATGGCAAAATGTAAAATCAAGGTAAACAAGTACGAAAAACCTGCAAATATAAAAAAGAGATGGTATAGATAAAAGTTTAATAGGGAGAAAAGTTTAATAGAGAAAAGTTTAATAGGAATATAAAAGTTAATAGGAAATAAGAAGAATGAAGAGAGAAATATAGAAATACGATAAAGCAAAAAATAAATCAAATATATGAGAGCAGCAGCATAAAAGAAGAAGAATACGAAAATATAATCGAAAACAAAAACAAGCAAGGAACACGTGGCTTAAAACCTGAAAACCAGAAGATTATAAGATATATAAAGAAATTAGAAAAGTGAACGCAAAGCTGTGTACAATAAAAAAGAATAATTGGATGGGAAAAATAATAAATGAAATTGAAAAAGAAAACAAGAAACGAAATATGAGTTTATCCCCGGTAATACAGTCCAGTGAAAAATCATTTTTTTAGTGTTAGATTCAGTGTCAATATCAGTAGTGAACAAAGAACAGTATTTTTATTAGTAGAAGTATTGGTGTCGTATTGTACCTTGGAAATATATAGCACCGGGAGTTAAATTGGAAGGTCATTTTTGATTAAGTGCCCGGGCCTAAGGATATTGTCACGGAGTCAAGCAACTAACCATTGCTCATATATATATATATATATATATATATATATATATATATATATATATATATATATATATATATATATATATATATATATCCCTTCATATATATATATATATATATATATATATATATATATATATATATATATATATATATATATATATATACCTTCTTTATATATATATCCTTATATATCCTTATATATATATATACCTTCAACATGGTATTTCAGTATGTTGAACTATGACAGTACAACCTCAAACACGGCCCTCATTCCCCGGAGGCCAAGGGGCAACTACCTACGGCAGCGGGAAGACCTGCCCCAAGGCAGAGGGTGCTAAGAATCACCGGGTTAGATCAGGCTGCCATTGGACTTTTGACATTGCAACGTTAAATATACGGACTATGAAAACAGAGGCCCGATTGCAAGAACTGTTAATCGAACTTGACAACATACATTGGGATATTATTGGGCTCTGTGAAACACGAAGGAAGGGTGAAGAGTTAATCAAACTGGAACCAACTGGACACGTACTCTACACTCGAGGTACGGAAAATGGCCGATGTGGCGGAATAGGATTCCTCATCAATCGAAAGCTGAAGGACAGTGTGGTAAAATTTGAAAGTACATCCGACCGATTAGCCCAATGCGTCATTCAGCTGAATAAAAAGTTTAGGCTTCAAATCGTCCAAGCTTATGCACCAACTATAAGCCATAAAGATGAGGAAATTGAGGAATTTTATGATGATGTGGCCCAGCTTTTATACAAGGAGAAATGTAGGTACAAAATCCTGATGGGTGATTTTAATGCCAGAATTGGAACAACAAGAACAGACGAAAATGCAACTGGCCCATATGGAACTGGTGAGCGAGACAATAGAGGTGACAGATTAGTTGATTTTGCTGAAGGACAAGAACTATATATTATGAATTCATTCTATAAGAAAAATATCAGCAGAAAATGGACATGGAAAAGTCCATCTGGGCTCACAAGCGAAATTGACTACATCATGACCAACGATAAAACAATATTTACCAATTGTACTGTCCTTAACAATTTTAATGTTGGAAGTGACCACCGAATTGTACGAGCAAGGGTTCGGATTGACTGTCGAAAAGAGCGCGAAAAAATGGTAAGATCAAAGAAGGGCAAGGTAGATTCTGGAAAACTGCTGGAGAGAGGAAGCGATTTTGAGATTGCTTTGTCAAACCGGTTTGCTGCGTTACAAGATCCAGAGGAGGTGGAAATATCAGTTCAATATGAAGAAATCGCCAACAATGTACTTCAAACGGCTGCTTCAATAGCACCAGAGGAAAAATGTCTCAAACAAACAAAAATCTCCAGTGAGACCATTGATTTAATGAAGAAACGGCGAGCAATGAGAAATGCAGGTAGTCCTTTTGGCAGGGTCGAGTACACTGAGCTCTGCAAAACTATAAGAAAACGTATCAGAGAGGACACGCGCCGATTCAATATGCAGCTAGTGCAAAAAACCCTGGAAGAAAACAAAGGAATTAACAAAGCTAAACAGAAGCTGAGAAACAAAAGAACGCAAATATATGCTTTAAAGCGTAAGGATGGCACAGTGTGCAGGACGCGTACCCAAATGTTAGAGATTGTCAGAAGGTTTTATTCCCAGTTATATGAAGATCAGAGCCAGTCAGGGACAGCAATACCCACGGAAGAACAATATATAATACCAGATATCCTAGTGGAGGAAGTGACAAATGCTATAGAATTGATGAAGAACGGCAAGGCTCCAGGAAAGGATAGTGTAACTGTCGAAATGCTAAAAGCTGGTGGTCGGACGTTACATAAAACACTGGCAAAATTATACTCAAAATGCCTCAAAGAACAAAAAGTACCTGACTTATGGAAAAATGCAGAAGTGATCCTTTTACATAAAAAAGGAGCACAGGAAGATTTAAAGAACTACCGTCCAATAAGCCTCCTATCAGTGATGTACAAAGTTTTCACTAAGATAATTTCTAAAAGAATATTAAAAAAACTGAATGACGCACAACCAAGAGAACAAGCAGGATTCAGAAGTGGATTCAGTACAATGGATCACATCCAGGTTGTACAGCAGGTCATAGAAAGGCACAACGAATACACCATGCCACTATGCTTGGCTTTTATCGACTACGAAAAAGCATTTGATTCCATCTCAAAGCATGCGATAATGAATGCACTGCTTAGCCAAGGTGTAGAGAGAGCCTATGTAAACCTATTAGAATCGATATATGATGGAGCTACAGCCACAATTCACCTTGATGATCTTGAAGTGGGAATTAATATAGAACGAGGTGTACGGCAGGGTGACGCAATATCGCCTATTCTTTTCTCGGCTGGCCTTGAAGAAGTGTTCCGTAAACTGGATTGGGAGCAGGATGGGGTAAGGATCAATGGTGCAAACTTAAACCATCTTAGATTTGCAGATGATATTATTCTCATTTCACAAGACCCAGAGGAGCTGCAAAGACGCATACAAGAACTGCAAAGGGCTGGCGAACCATTTGGCTTGAAAATAAACCTGAAAAAGAGTCAGGTTATGTTCAATAACTTCGCTCAGGATAGAAGAATTTCAGTTTTAGGAAGGGATTTAGAGATTGTGGACAGCTTTGTATATCTTGGGCAGAGGATTTCCATGGAGGGGAATACCGCCCGGGAGGTGGAACGGCGTGTTAAATGTGGCTGGCAGGCATTTGGTAGGCTCAACATAGTGTTTAAGAGCAGACTCCCACTTTGCCTGAAAAGAAAAGTATTCGATCAGTGCGTTCTACCCGTTATGACATACGGAAGTGAAACCTGGACACTCACATCGCAATCAATTCAAAAACTTCGGGTGGCACAGAGGGGAATGGAAAGATGTATGCTTGGCATTACAAGACGAGACAGAAAGTCCTGCGCATGGATCAGGGAACAAACAAAAGTCTGTGACATCATTGGAAGAGTAAAACAGTTGAAATGGAGATGGGCAGGCCATATAGCGAGGCGATGGGACGACAGATGGACCAAGGCAATCCTGGAGTGGATACCGCTTGATCGCAAACGTCCGCGAAGAAGACCGAAAGCACGATGGACTGATGAGATCGTTAAGTATATTGGACCCGAGTGGCAGAGGAAAGCCCAGGACCGTGAAGGTTGGAAGCATGCTGAAGAGGCCTTCATCCTGCAGTGGATCGATACGGGCTGATGATGATGATATATATATATATGTACTATATAACTATATGTTATATTCTAACATTCGTTTTAAATATTTCTTTCAGGAAGGATATTAAAGTAGTATTTTTGCATTTTAAAGGTCATATAATAATAAGTTAATACGAACTCGAAGAAAATTAATAAGACAAAAATTGAAACCGAATTGCAGTTTGTTAAAGTCCTCGTGAAAAGCATCTGCTGCTAAATTCCCCGCTGCCGCTTCGCGTAATAAGTTTGAGCACTTAAATTTTGAGCTGATGAATTACTAAAGAGTATTTCTCAAGTTTAAACTTTTAATTCCCAATTGCCCTTTAATCTAGAACTCGAATTCGCCGTGTAAGGTAAAAGGACCCCGTCTGCTTGTAAAGTTTAGGCCACTGGGGTTGTCGTAAACATTATCCTATCAGTAGCGTAGCCAATAACGTGGCTTGTTTGTCATTTTTTTTTACTAACTGAGTTTAGGTGGACGTCGAAACTTCATCTCTTTAATTGAATTTCAGAGAAACATGGGCAGAGGACCGTTCCATACCGTTGATTAATTGAATAAATCAATGGTTATCATTAATGGAATTTTATAGATCTTTTGATTAATAAGGAAAATTAAAATATCTTCAAAAGTTTATATATATATATATATATATATATATATATATATATATATATATATATATATATATATATATATATATATATATATATAGGGCTTTCTATTTCAAATCAACCATTTGTGAACCCAACCCCTTTCGATTTGGCTGAATTTTTTAAATTGTTTTCTACCCCCCTAAAAACGTTTCTCAGAATTGTATCGATTTTTATAGAATTTTACAGAAAGTTACCAATTTTTCACAAATATGTCTTTTTTTTTCAAATACCCATAACTTTTTCAAAAATAGGACATTTTTCTTTTTAAATGTACTTTTTAGAAAAATAACACAGAAATATTTTCAGATGTCAAGATTTATAAAAAACTTACATTTTTTGAGAAAACCCGTCAATTTTTCAAAATTCGTCATTATTTTTTTTCCTGAAAAACTTCGATTTATTCTGCGGATATCATATATTTACTTCGTCTTTAAATATTAATAAAACTATGCAGCGATTGCAGCACGCATGTTGTCCTTCAGTCGCTTTAAATTTGATAGAAATGATGGCATTATGGTATTCTAATCTCTTATTATTGAATGCAGGCAAAAGGTCTTGAACAATTTCGATCTTATAGGTAAACACGTGTAAGTTACTTTTCTAAATTCGTCATAAACTATATGGAGAAATTCCCAATTGTGCATCATATCGTCGAATCGTCATTTGTGGACACTCCTGCAATATTTTCAAACCTCTGATATGAGGCGTATCCCCAACTGTTCCGAATTCTTGCTTGAATAAACGATACATTGTCATTTTATAAAACGCAGGACGATTACGATATTTTTGCCTAGATTCACGTTGAACTGCAATAATTAATTTTCCTTGAAGTATAAATAACAAGAATTTAAAGCGTGTTCTTTTAGCATATATTTACCCATAACAAAACCTATAGGACAACTACTACACAACAACCAATCCTAAACTATCTAAAATATTACGAAAAAATATGGCGTAAAAACAAAATAGTTACAAAATGGGGCACGTATAACCATATTTTGGAAAGGGGATAGGGAAATGCGTCGCAACCCAAAATTTTACATTTCTTAGTACCATTCACACCCTTTGCTGTGCAGAAATACGAGTGTAACTGTCAGATCAAATTTTCAATAGGTACCTTGATAATAAAATTTTGCTAAACTCACCATAGGACCATGACCATTCAATCTGTTTGTAGTTGAAATCCATCCTCCTAAATATCTGAGCAGCAAAGTGATCGATGACTTGATCATTAAAATTTGAAATTGACTTCACAAGTTTTTTTTCAATAGATAGCATAGAGCCCAGCCGTTCCTGGCCTATAGTGTTTCTTAGAAATGTTTTGATTCGTTTGAGGGTAGAGAAACATCTTTCGCTTTCCACAGTCGTCATAGACACGGTACACATAACAGTCAGCAATTCCACAGATTCACTAAATGTTGATGTTAAATTGTGTGTTTTTCATAAAATCGTCCCGTGCGTACATTACCGATAGTTTATTTTTTAATTTTAAGTAATTTACGTTTGCAAACAGGTTACACACAATTTTTATGTCTTCATTTGGAAAGGCGGCTCGATATTCATCAAATTTTTCAGTTTCAAATAAATTTGCAAAAGTTAGGTATACATCAAAACTAAAACGTTTATGAACCTGTATGGTTAATATATCACAGATTTCCTTGCATATCCTGACATTCGGATTGGAGTACACCTTGTCGGTAAATTTCTATTTCTTTCTGCGATTCTCTATGATCGTTGTAGATTCTTCACCAGTTAAGTTACCAAATTCTATATTAATTTGTATTTCAATCTTGTCTCTAATATTTTTAATGGCTGTTAAAAAAGTTCTTCTTAACTTTAAGTGCATCTAATTGTCTGCTTTGCAGTTGATCAAAGAGAATGTCGCAGTGGAGCATTATTTTATTGAAGAAAAACAACCAAAATTTAAAATTATCATCCACCAAATAATTTATTAACCCTAGCTTGATTAATAGAATATTTATCCGACTCGGCGTCCATAATTTCTTCAATAAACGATAAATTGTCATTTTATGAAGCGCAGGACGATTACGATATTTTTGCCTAAATTCACGTTGAGCTGCGATAATTAATTTTCCTTCAAGTATAAATATATATATATATATATATATATATATATATATATATATATATATATATATATATATATATATATATATATATATATATATATATATATATATATATATATATATATATATATATATATATATATATATATATATATATATATATATATATATATATATATATATATATATATATATATATATATATATATATATATATATATATATATATATATAAATATATATATATATATTTATATTGTAATTTTTCTTTGTTAACACAAACAGTATTCAGACATTTAGGGGCCGCAAAGGGAGTAGACGTTTTTTCACGACGCTGCGCAGAACAGTTGTCCTTTTGGATGATGAAGAAAAGAAAGCAAAAAATGCAGACAGATTTGCAAAAAACACCTTTACACCTTTTTCTATTGTGCAACACCTTTCAATTATTAGATTTAATTGGTGATTTTTGATGACAATTCGGTCCTCAAATGTTAATGTGACATTATTTCTATTCATATATTGCACTGAATTCATCTTCACTATAGTAATCGTTCAAAACATTCACTTTGCAACCACTCGAAAAGTCAAAAAGCGCGATGGCGAAAAACACACTATTGAGAATGGGGCAGCGCCCAAGATTTTACGTTATAAATGCATTTAATCTGTGGATTACTAGCAAAGCGATGCATTGCTGTCTTTATCTTTCGCACGCGATAGTAAAAAAAACAATAGCGGCACGAACTTGTCTGTGCCCAAAGCACGGGTTTAATCGGTGCGCTTGGACAACCTACGGCCTATTTCGCTACCGCGAATGACGTTATGGATGTTAAACTATAGAAGTCGCTAGAAGCGTGACCATAGACAGAACAGAGAGTAAATTAATGTAAAATCTGATTTTTTTTTCATTTCATTTTTTAATTTTTTAGGGCACGTGCCCACGTGCCTCCAAACGCCGCTGCTACTAAGGTGTATTTATTTCGATGAAGATAATTATATTTTACATTAATGACCTTGGTTTAATTTTTTCATAGCCATTTCTTCATACATGAGTTATGTTGGCATTTTATTATTTAATTAATCAATAATTACCAACATTATAAATATTAAGACAAATATAAAAAAACAAAATACACAGAATAAAGAGGAGTAAATATAAGGTAATTCCCTAAAAACATTTTTCACTGAACGCCGAGTTTCATAAAATAATTTAACAATTTTAACGCGATGTTGTATTGTGTTCGACTCCATGTTTATAAATCTCATACTTTACACTTCTGAAATGAGATTAGACCTAGGCAAATTGGCAACGTCATATGTGTTTTATTCAAAATCCGTTATAAAAATTTAAAAATGCCTGCCGTGAACCGTACATTAATTTTTTTGGAATTTTTGTTGGAAGAATTGTCAAAGACAATCTGTTTGAAAAACATTGCCTGCTTTTTTAAAAAGCATGGTTATGCTGTCATCATTTTCTGGTTATTGTTACTATTTTGTAGAATATGCAAAATTTGTATCAAGGAATTCATAAGTTTACAAAAATTTTGTGCTATTTCGTTACTTAGGGAAACGACAATACAAAAATAGGATGAAATGATGTGGAACATATGCGAAGTGGTATGATATATTTAAGATCTTGGCCAAGAGGCGCTACCGAGAATTGACTACCTCCAAGGTTTACTGAAAATTCAAACTAAGCGCCGTGTTTAGAGAAAAAATGATACATTTTAATAACACAAAGAAACAAATTTTTTTCCAATTTTTTGAAAATTACTAAAAAGTGATGTTGAGCATCGGTCGAAAAAGCATTTATAAAGGATGATTTTTTTAGTCCTTTTAGTAATTCCGATAGGAGCAGCTGTCAAACGAACTGTGAGTATGCGTGCCTCTGGTATCAGAATTATTCTGTATAATCTGGCAAATCATCATCCAACGTTTAACATCAGGGCAACGTTAATAAATTGTTGAAATGTATTAATAAAGTCCGTATTCTGGGCGCCAAATTTATAGAGCCCTTCGTGAATTTTATAGTGTACATACCGAGCGATGTATTCGCCGAATTATCGACAAATTCCAGATGCATTTCACGCTGCTCAATGTTGAAACAAAAACTGTGTGTTTCGATAAAAATATCATCGCTGTTGCAGGCAGTGTTGATGAAGATCTAAATTTAACAATTCGTTAATGGGGATCGTTTCTGAGCAATGACAAATAATTATTTAATTCAGAAGTTCGATGGTATTGATCTGAAGGAGATGTGGTTCTAACCGGATGGCTCCACATGTCATACAGCCAACACAACAATCGATTCATAGAGGGGACAATTCGGTTAGAAAATAATTTCTAGAAACGGACCTATTAATTGGCCACTGCCATTTAACGCCCTTAGATCATTTTCTTTGGGGTTATGTAAAATCTTTGATCTATGCCGATAAACCAGCAACTATTGATGCCTTGGAAGCCAACATAACTCGGACAATTACGGACATAAGACCGCAATTGGTCGTGTGTAAGTGTCGAAAATTGGATTGACCGAATGTGGTTTATCAGAAGTAATCGCGGCGGACATTTGTTGGATATTGTTTACAAACATTAATGCCACTGAATATTATTTCACGCAAAATATATAATTTCAAGGCATTTAATTTGGTGGTTGTTTTATTTCAATTTAAAATTTTGACGCACAAAAAAATCACCCTATAGAACACACTGATATTAACTTTTCTTTTGAGATGGGTAAAGCACTTCAGTTATTATAACACTTAGTAACTCTGTGAGGCATGGGTCAAATTAGATGACCTATGTCTTCTTGTAGCAAGGTATTCCAGGTAATTCCTGAAGTGATAGCGATATTTTGCCCGTACAAGAGAAATCAATTTTAAATTTAAAAACCGAAGAAGTCTGACTTTTCTACGTCCATGGCAACCACCCAAACAAAATCTAGACTTATTACTAAAGGAAAAATAGTCCATTTCAGGCACATTTAATTCTGCTTCGGTACCATTTTAGTTTTTGCGTTTCGTGCTGCACTGTAAGAGAAAGAGCCCAATAAGTACGATAGACATGCAGTCTGACTTGCAACTGCAACAAAAACCTCATGCACCTATTTTCACAATGTTGTCGTTCAGCAAGAAGGTGCTGCTAGTATAGTTCTAAGACCACTAAAAGCAGGTACGCATGCATAACTCTGATCCTCAAGGCATCTTAGCCATGAGCTCGTATGGATAGAAGCAATAATGTTTAATTCTCCCTTTATTTCACGAAAACTTAAATCTCCTTTTTTTTATGGCAATAGCTTCTGCGTTTCTACTTGCCAGACCACGTGTCTTGCACACACTTGCACACACCACCCAAAAATTCCTCACAGCTTGATAAAAACAAACATTTCTAGACCGTATATTTTTCCTTCATTGAAAAACATAAAGGTAAATAAACAAAAAATGTATCAATTTTAATATTTAAGATGAGTATATTTTTAGTTTGATTTAAATATACATAGTGGGTACGAGGTGAGAACATATAGTGATGGGACTGGTCGCATAGCGTTTAATGTGGCAACATGCGGGTTTTCCCTTTGAAGGGGATGCAGGCCATCATCTAATGTGTTTTCAGTACCAGTTTGAAGTCCCTTTTTTTATTTATTTGGAGACGAAAAAATCTTCGAAAAGACACCCAGTCTAAACTTGGGCGACGATAGTTCCCATAAATATAATATAATATAAACGAAATAGTGCGACAGGTAGTGCGGGATTCAACCCGTCTTGAGGCTGCCTATCCACTAACCCAACTCTATACAATCTCTATATAATCTCTCTAGGAGATTTATATAGAATTTGAACCTCAGAGCCAAGTTGATGCACCGAACAGGACGACCGATATGGCTATTGCAGCTATCACTCTCCTTTTTCCACTTGTTGGGCCTTCGATGCTTGACATGATTCTCTGCAAGTTGTTTAGTAGGACGTAAACCCTTTCACACACAGTTTTTGGACATGCGGCATTTTTGTCGATAAATAAGCCTGTGTATTTTAGAAACTGCTGGCTGTGAATTTTAGTGCCTTTTATCATCGACTCAAAAGTCTTGAGAGTTTTTCTACCTGCCAGAATCAGTAGTTCTGTCTTGCTGTCCGCGACTTTCATACCAATTTCTTGAAGCTTTGTAATTGTCCGTTGTACTGTAGGTTTTATTAAGGTTAACAGTGTTTTATTAAGGTGAGTATAATCCGGAAACGAAGCTTCAGAATCAGAAACAGCACACTCCCACCTCACCGTCGTCAAAAGAAGCAAACTGAGCAAATCAAAGACCAAAATTATGTTGATTTGCTTTTTTGATAGCCAGGGGATTGCCCATAAAGATTTTGTACCTCAAGGCCAAATGGTAAACCAGCATTCTAACCGAGAGGTTTTTGAAATACTTTGAAATTGTTATTCGTGTGACACTGACAAACAATGCGCTTGGCCACACAGCGATTTCAATTAGCGAGTTTCTGGCAAAAACATCACTGTGGCTTCGCCGCCTCCTTATTTACAAGACGGAAATGTTAGCCTGCTCCCCTTGAAAATTTATATCTTTTAAATGCCAATGTAAAATTTATGCGATAAATTTTAATAAAAACATACCCACGAACCAATAGTTAATTACCTTAACTGAGAAAAAATAAAACTAGAAACATTTCTGTAACAGTAAAATATTAATATAGTTCGTGTTTAAGGAAAGTAAAACGCCAGCACTGGCTACTTCTTTAAATATTTACGTGGAGAATTTTTTATTCTTCAGTAAATAATATTTCTTTTTGACCGGAGTCTTACTCGCATTAAAAAATCCATTTCCATTCCATTAGCGATCTTTAAATATTCAATACCGGAACGTTCATTTTGCCCATACATTGTTTAACTTCTATTAAAGTTGCCGATCTCTTTTAGTTTTCCTTTCAAAGATAAAGGAATCAATTGGTTTGTTTAAGTCTATTTTTAGTTATTAACTGACATTATATCAAACCAGAGAAAAACGAGAACCGCTTCAGTTCACTAAGGAAATACCAGAAATATAAATAATAATGGGTGAGTCAAGATTTCTTCAAAAGTCGATTTAATTATAACTACTAGCTATATGAAAATGGTAATTCACTAAAAGCAAAGAAGACAGGTGCAATTGTTTTCTAAATTATATCATGAGATGTACATTTTCGCATAACCGAGAAGTCAGTGAATAAAGTGATAATCAGACGCTTCTATCAGTAAAGTGTTTCCAATTTAAAATTTATGATCAAAGTAAATAACAATCAGGCAAGGTGACACATTCGTTGGGTATGGAGGAGAAGATCAAACAAAACACTAATTTCCTTCAGATCTCTCTTTTTCTTCTTCTTCTTCGTAATCTTCTTTACAGAAGAGTCGTGACCTGGAAACTCATTCCTTTCGCGTACTTTCCAGAGTTTTTATCGCCAACGTTCTCTATTTCTGCCTTCCTTGGTTGGAAAATGGAAAGATGTACCAGTTGGGTCATCCTTCAGGTATTGATATATAGCGCTTGATTTAATCACGTCAAATAATTGTGTCCCAGCTTATCACATCTGGACGTTTTTCAACACTCCCTCAGTGTTTTTAGATTTATTTAAACGAAATTCTGATGAAATCTTGGACGTTTTATAACAATAGATGAAACATGGATTTCCAATTTTACAAAGACGGCGCAAGAGTCCAAACAGAGGATGAAAACAAAGTACGCCAAAGAGGCAACTGTTCCATCTGTATGAAAAGTCATGGCTATGGTTTTCCACAACTAAATTAATTGTAGGGCATCATTCAAGGTTCATTTTTGTAGTCAAGGTCCATTTTTGTCCCCAAAAAACTGCTCTTTCACTGCAATAATGGGTCTTTATAGAAATATAGTCTTGGGTGTTGTTTGCATTTTAGGTTGCAAAACTCCACTGCATACACTTTGAAGTGCTTTTACATACATCATATTTGCCGAACTTCACTATCAGCGATTACTGAATGTGTAGCAAACAGCCGCTCAGTGAATATTTCTTATGAAATGATGATATTAAAGCTGAGAAAACCGCATATTTTCCAGAGTTGGGTAAATCGCATCATACTGGGGATATTGAGAAATTGGGATGTCGTTGGTCCAAATGCATTGAAGTCCAAAGTGACTACACAGAAAAATATAAAAACCTCTCAAAAATCATATGTTTTCTTTCTCAACTTTTCGAATTTCGCCTAAAAATAATGTCAAATAATAAATTAAAACATAATGTTTGGAAATAAGATTATCTTTAGTTTATTTAAAACAAAAAATTCAACAAAACTGTACAACTTTGAACACGCCTCAAAAAAATATCTTAAATAGTTGGGTTTAAAACACCCCGTATGAGTATAAGTGCTGTCACATAATGCGTACCTTAAAACAATGATCCCCATGTTAAAGAGATGTTTTTTGCCTACTACCTATTTTATAATTTCTTTGATTGTCAAGGCAGAATCCACAGAATTTGTTACGACGTGTTAAAAAGGCTCTTAAACATAAATCAACGTGTTAGGTCTAACGGATGGTATGTGCTATATAGCCCTTATAGCTGTGAGACCTGCATTCCGTATAAGCGACACACTAAATCTTTACTACTCCAGCAATTGCAACTGAGAGGCAAATTTTATGCAGTAAATTGTTTTACCATATTTGAAATAGTAATGTTCTTTCAAGGAGACGCAGCGATGGTGTAGAAAATAGTAATCTAGAACTACAATTGCTATCGTAGCTCACAACTACAAAAGCTAGATGTAAACACAGTATATGATTTTTCATATATTGGATTCAAACGGACTTGTCCGTTATGCCTCGACATTTTAGGTCTCAACAAACACACACACGTATTTTTAAGTAGTACATACGCAAAAAATCGAGTCTCACTTTTTTGGCAATATTTATGGTAATTCCTGACCTAAAATCGAAAGCAAACTATAATTGCTTTCGCGGGAGGTTCGTTCCGTAAATCTGGGTCCATATCAATAAAGAATTGTGTTATACCGGCTGTATGTGTTGTATGTGATATGCATGCGCGGCAATGTAGACGCTCTGATACACAAAGTCACATACAAATATTGTCGCAGCACAGCATGCACACGAACCATCTGTTATACACCAGATAATTCAAATAAATTGTTCCTGTAAATTCAACACACACACACAAAATTTTATTGGTGTAGACCCACCTTAATATGCAGCGAATACAGAAACCGTGAATACGGGATGACAGTTTGCAGGGATATGTTCCAAGATTACAAAATAAAAAAAAAATATATAATAAAAGCAATTTAATAGAGATTGTTTAACTATATTAATGATCATTATCAGGCTTAAGCAATGGTTTAAAGAATTTAGTAATTTTTTCTTCTTTTGTCGCTTTTACAAAGTCTTTTAATTTGGATTGATATTCGGCCATGGCATTAACAATTTGCCTTTTAAAAAACAGGACTTATTTCCATAAACGGATCAATTTTTATGAATAAATTACAAAGTTCATTTGCTAATCGTAAACCTTCACTTAGGTTTTTTAAGTTTAATATTACCTTTTCAATGCCCCTTGAGGCTTCCTCTTCAATAAAATAGGGATTAAACATTTCCTCCAAGTCGGTTTCAGTCAAATCTTCATCTTGCGATTCAAGCAATTTTTGCATTTCACTTGATTCTATCTGTTCGAAACCATCTCGTCCCATGCCATTCGCAACTTAAGCAATGTTCTCAGTTAATGTTTTAATTTGCACGGATTCTTCATCATAACCGACAATTAGATTAAGCCACATTTTTTTTCAGCATGATTTCAATGTATATGGCATCAGCTCTTGCAATGATTCTTTTATGTTAACAATTCACTTTGTTTTGTCAAATTTTTCCAGCATTGTATAACATTCATATCAGGATCATATTCCATGTGGTGTTTAAAGCCATGGATTATTCTTTGGTTTAACGGTTGGTGCAAGGCTGTCAGGTTAGGAGGACAAAATATGACCTTTATATTTGAATGCATTATTTCAAGCTCACGGGTGTGACCTGCAGCATTGTAGAAAACTAGAACTGCCTTGAAATCTAAACTATTCTTTTTTAAATAAGTTTCAGGTTCAGGAACCAAACAATCCCGGAACCAGTCATAGAAAATGATACTTGTAACCCACACTTTCTTGTTTGAATGCCGAAACACTGGTAGGTTGTCCTTGTTTTGACTTTTCAAAGCTCGAGTATTTAGCGATGTGTAAAGTATAAGTAATAATATATATATATATATATATATATATATATATATATATATATATATATATATATATATATATATATATATATATATATATATATATATATATATATATAAACAAGTAATATATAAAAACAATCTCCTGGTGCATTAAAACAGAGCAGCAGTGTAACTCTATCTTTTGGTGACTTAAAATCAGAGACGGACTTTTAACTTTTGGATATAAAAGTTTTGCTTGACTCTATATAACTCCTTATTTTGTCTTCTGATTTTTTGCTGGATCGTACAGTAGATTCAATGATATTAAAAATACGTGATATGCATTCAAACGAGTCGCGAAGGCGTAAAGGGTGTAGGAACCAATTTTCCTTTTACTTTTTTTCGAAATTTTAAATCGCGAACAAAGCAGAAAAGACGTCATATTTACTCAAAATTATTGCGACGAATGACAAATTGAAGCAATAAAACAAAAGATTCGGCAAGGGATCTTGCGAAAGCGGCTTTTATCAAAACCCATAGCGTTACGCGTAACCCGTCGACGGGGTATATAAATACATATATATCATAAATTTTGGTTCCGCGAATAAAGAAACTTTCATCTGCGAATACAAGATGTGGTCACAATTTTATAATCCGTGAATAATGGAAATATGAATGACTGAACCGCGATCTATTATCCGTATCGCAACCGTACTATTATCAAGAAAAAAGGTAACTGGATTGTAAATTCCCAAGCTTACTATACGTATCGATGTACCCATCTCTGTTTTAAGTTCCTATGACTTCTAACAGATTTTTCAAATAATTTCATTTGTTAAATTAGAAATTATACCTTCTTCTATAATTGTTGAACATTTTTGTGTTGTTGTATTTAAAAAGTTAAGAATGTGTTTCGGTCGATGAAGCTATAACATAATATGTTTACAAGTGGTACAAACATTTTAGTGATGATTAGGTCCTCCTCGATCCGGTGGACCTTCCACGCCAACCAATGAAGAAAATATTTTCAAAAACAAAGATCTTGTACTAAGTAATCATCCATTAAGAATTCTAACCCATTCGAAAGAAACCATGAAGATTTGTGGTAAAACAATTTACAGTTTATATCACGGTAACACACCACATTTTTTCTCCTTTATTTGGGTTTTTCGCCACTGTCTAAAACTCAAAAAATATCAAAAATACCTGTTCTTATTGAAAGAAAGAATCACTGGGTAAAAACAAAAAACCAAACGGAGACAAATTTCTCAGTGATTCTTTTTTGCAATAAATTTGCCTAACGAACAAAATTTTAAAGATATAAAAATGTTATACAAAATTTACAAACTTTTAACGATAACGTTTCGGAGGGTAATCTCCCCCCGTTTTCAAAACTGAACTAAAAAATAAATTATATTAATTTGTAATATATAAAGTAACGAGTGAAAGTAAATATATTTTTTTGTATATCAACGATACTTACATTGACAACAAAGGATTTTTTTTTAATAAATTAAATAATAAAATTAAATAATTAAAATTTAATAATTAAATAAATAAATTTTAAATAAAGGAGAAAAAATATATGAACACGCCACAATCATTCAGACATTAATAACACCCCATCGCACACCGCAATGATTATTGGTCAATTTTTAAATAAAAATCAAACAAATACCGTTCTACAAGTACCATATTCACTAGATATGGCCCCGTGTGACTTTTTTGCTCCCTTGATTAAAGAAACCACTTCGTAGGCGCCGTTTTAAGTCGTCCATAGAGCCATTCAAGAAAGTTCCCTGATCACTTTGAATGAAGAACATGAAGTTCAGTATAAAAACTATTTCGACGACTAGGAAATGCGCTGAAATAACAGTATTTCATTGAGAGGGTTCACTTTAAAGGTGGAAAAATAAATTTGGATGAATAGATAATTTCTTTGTTTTTTATTTAAGTATCTTCTTACTGTTTATTTTTGTTCTACTACTTCTTTTTGTCTAAAATTCTTTTAAACTCCCATTAGAGAACACAGTGATTCGGACATCAGACCAGCTGATTAATTCATAGAATTTTAGAAATTGGAGCTGATACTTAAATTAACTTTTTAAAATAATCGTTTACATTTTAGATTTTATTTTTCTGCAATGACTATCGAAACAGTATTTCGTGTTCAATATAAACACAGTTTAAGGGCGTGACCGCTGTTTCGATGATTTAAAGGTAGTTACGTTGGAGGTTTTTGGTAAACGAGAATATCCCTGCTTCGATTAATATTAAATGTTTGCTTTTTGTAAAGAATTATCGATGTTGTGCTTCGGAAAGTAAAATTTTAAAAAGCACAGAAAGAATTGAGATTTTGATGATTTTTTTCATATTATTGCTTCGACTTTGCCATTAAGTGTGGAATACAACATAGTTTAAATTACCACGTGACCGCTTCTACGACTCAATTCTTTTCAGGTAATTTTCTTTAACATTTCGGCTGGTATCTAGCCCATGACTTGACGAATATTGATTTTTAACTGCTTAAGACTTTGACGATTGGCTACGTAAACACGATCTTTCGCGTAGCTCCACAGAAAAATCTAACGGCGTCAAATCCCATAATCTCGGCAACAAATTGATAGTAACGTCTGAATGATTGTGGCGTGTACATATATTTATTTCTTTATTTGGGTTTTTCGCCAACAGATATTTTTGATATTTTTTGAGTTTTAGATCGTGACGAAAAACCCAAATAAAAAAAATAAACAAATTGATATCACCAAATCTCGAAATTTCGCGGCCGAGTAACTTTTCGTGCAATAAAGCCAACATTGGTCGTGTCGTGTGGCTTGTGGCACCATCTTGTCAAAACCACATATCGCTCAGATCAAAATATTTAATTTCTAGCCAAAAATAATCGGTTATCATAGCGTTCAGAATTGAAGTTAACAGTCATTCCTTCTTCGTTTTAGAAGAAGTACGGGTCAATGACACCGCCTGACTAATGGACTCTCCACAATCATTTGTGGGTTTTCAGAACCACATACACGGCAATTTTGCTTATTTACGTATATGCGAGCGAGAAATGAGCCTTATCGCTGAAGAAGACTTTGTTCGAAAAATCAGGTGAATGTTCAAGCACCCAATCGGGGAATGCTTCGCGCATTCCATGGTCAGCGGGCTTATTGAAGCCCGCTTGAGAAATTCTGCGTGAGTTGAACTTTGTAAGGGTGAAGAAATATAAAATACGCAATAATGTGCCGTAAGACAAGCCCATAGACTGTGAACGTCGAGGATTCGTTAAATTTGGGTCTTCAGCCACACTTTTACTAACAGCAGGGTTATTTTCCATCGAGTGAGCGTTACGATGATGCACATGTCTTATCACATTCGTAGCAGACCCAGTATTTCGAAATTTCTTGACTGTGTTGGAAATTGTGCGCTCAGAAGGAGAATGTTGGCGACCACATTCTGGGCGCAAGGCGGAATGCGGCCACGGCAGAATCACCATTTTTGTAAAAACTTTTTAACAATTCTAAGGTGCTGTTTAATGGTTAAGCGATCCATTTTGTAAAATGGCAAACCTTAAACTAAACAAATTACACTTTGGATGACATTTAAGTTTGACAGTTGTCAAAATACAGGGCTGTATTTTCCGGACCATAAAATGGATAACCCTGTATTATAAATTACCAATAAAAATAATTTGTCGTGTTCTACGAAAATATAAAACTAAGATGTTTGCAATACGCCATAATCTACATAACTGATTTTGATATTTGCATGTTTCTGGTTAAATAGTGCGTTTGTGTTTGCTTTTTAGGCAAGAGTGTGAAATCAAACAAAGAACTCATCCCTAATTCACACCAATAACCTAACTCGAGAAGACTGGATGCATTTTCAGAACCTTTTCTACATCTATTGTAATCTTGGCTTGATAATCAACAGACCACGGGCGTAGCCAAGGGGGGGGGGGGGGGTTTGGGGGTTCAAACCCCCACCCGAAATAAGCCAAATATTACCTAATATTGTACCGAAAAAATACGAGGAGTGAAGAGAGTTAAATTATTATATTTGAATTGAATATATATCCGAACTAGTGGACGTTGCGCACAGTAACGCCATCTCTTGTCGAGTAGTCGAACTATTTTGTATCGTATGGAAACGTACTTCAAACTAAACCCCCCCCCCCCCCCCCCCAAAACTAAATCCTGACTACGCCCATGCAACAGACTTAATAACTGAAGACAGATATTTAAACACACTCGTTAACAGATAGTTTCCAGTGCAGCTAGTGGTAAATTTGAAGAAGAAAATTTAGAAGTGATATATTGATAATGTCTCATATGCTCAATTTGTGAACGATTGTGAGATTTTGGTAGCTTAGTTAAAAGGTCAATTTTGAACACCTTTCAGGAATCTAACGATACCCTTGCTATATAGAAGCGTGCATTTTATTGCTTAAAAATGAAGTCTTAGAGCGTCCTAATGTATAGTGCTAGCGAGATTTCAATATTTCCTGTCTATAACGCTTGGAATTCGGGTTGCCTAATACTATAGTAAATATTTCCCCACCATAGTTTTTGCAATACAAAACCTGTGCTTTCCTACAAAAACTGAAGAGTGTTCCCTTCTTTTCAAAGTTTTTTATTAATGTTCGACCATAAGTAAAATCATTTAGGGTCATTAAGCATAACCCCATTTCATTATTCACCCTAGGCAGAATGTCGGCTGCATCATTCCGGCGTTGGCGTATTCTGTAGTGAGAGGTTCACAAGCTTAAGAGGTGCAAAAGGTGCACAAACAGCCTCCGTGCTATTTTACCGATGATACAGAGTTAATTGAAATTCTTCTGGATATTAAACGCCCCATAATTTTCTTTTCGGAAAACATCTCACTCACCATTACTAAACAATACTTTGGGCTGGCTAGTTAAAGTAGAATTTACTAATTCATACAAGTTATAGCCAAGTCAATCAATGAAGAAAATATTACCAAAATCAAGGATCTTATCTTATCTTAAAGTGTTGTTAAATATATAATAAAAATTTAATTAATACGAATTATGTTTATATTCATGTATTGCATGTGTATTGCAGTGGGAGGGAATTACTGCGAAAGAGACAAAAATACATTTGAATGTATTACCATCTATGTAGTACTTGCTATAAATAATAAAAGTAATAATTTTATCCTTGAGTCTTTTTGATTGAAGAGATCCATCATCGGATAATTCATACAAAATTTTATCATTTTTTCACCTTGTTTCTTTCTATCTATTATGTATTCACTTTGTTCAGTTAACTTCTATAAAGAAAAGGGTAGTGGATTTTCCACAGTAGTTCTGGTAATGTACTCATATGTAGGAGACCAGTATATATCATAAATATAAACCACATTTACAGATCCAACTTCCCGACTCATAACCAACTAGCACAGGAATATTTGCTATTTATAAAAATTTTAATACATAGCTAAATATATGTGACAAAATAGATTGCGCATACCCGAGATTCCGCTCTTTTACTATTTTCAGGTCGAGAAAAAACAGTTGCAAATATATTTATATAGGACAAGTATTTATGCTAATGAAATATGGAGCTGAATCTTGTGTCAGCAGGCAGATCTTGCTCGTAAAATGTAGAATTCATGTCCATGTAATATGCACGCAACTGCGGACGCGGCAGACACGTTGTTTATATCCCTGAAATTTTGATTGAATGCGTGTTTCGCGCACAGACAATCCCTTAGAATTAATTAATCGTGTGTTACATGGAAATCCATCCCTGCTGTATCAGAGATTGATTTTCCACATTGGACACAAACGAAGAATTTTTGTTGATACTAAATAATATAAAATATTCTTTTAGAAACATTTATTAAGTGAGTATCATCATAATAACGAAATAAACTACAAAATATTCCAGGTTCTTATAATTATTAAAATTCTTATAATTATTAAGTTAAGCGAAAAATGAGTGGTTCATAACTAATAAATATTCATCAGTAACAAAGTTCTGTTAAGATCTAGATAGACGATAGTCTATCTGGCCAATTGGCCAATTGGCTAATTGGCCAAGATCTGGCCAATAGAGTGGATGCACTCAAACATTCGAGTCAAATTGTAAGGGTCGCTCGCTTGACCTAATATTGTCTCTTCCTATAGACTACTTCCTTCAAGTACTGTAAATAGGGCTTATTTAAATTATGATATTGATTAAAACACTTGGTATTTGTTTCACAATATATTCAAGATATTTTCTGATATGTTCGCCTCGCGATCATTCTGAAAGATTGATGTATAAACTAAAGTTTCAAAGTTCTATCTAATGGATGTCGGTTTTTTCTTAGATTGACTCCTTAAATTTATGACAATTTCAATAATTGGGTTATTTCCTAAGTCTAGCTGGGTATTTTTACATTTTTACTGTCGTATATGGCTTTTTTAATTTCGGAAATTTACGACGGTAAAAACCCGGGAAACACACCCAGCTGGATTTCGGAAATACCCCAATTTTCGGAAGTGTCATAAATTTAAGGAGACATTCTAAGAAAAAAACCGACCTTTATTAGACAGAACTTTGAAACTTTTGTTTAGTTTATACATAACTCTCTTTGAGAATGGTCGCGAGACCCAAAATATGTCAGAGAATATCTTGACTATATTGTGAAAAAAATACCAAGTGTTTTAATCATTATCATTGTTCCATATCCCACCAAGAGCCAACAGCGCAATCAATCGAAACCACTATTTAAAGTAGTTATTTATTTTAGGATTTCACACTCTTTGGATATATATTACCGTTGCAATCACTTGCGCCAATTTGATTATGATCGTATTCTACTCAAATTGTTCCACACATCTCTATAGTAATTACGAATTGTTTAACAAAAGGTTCGGTTTCTTTGTATTTAACATTTGCAAGCAAAATCACGACTCCATAGTTGGTGACTCACTTAATGCAGTATTCAAGGGCCAGCTTTTTAACGAGTTAAGCTTCTCGCAAGTCTCTCGATTAGGATACTAAGATTAAGTGTCACCAATCTTACATATCTAACACCTCAATAACTTAAACGAGAAGCTACCAAAACTCCAGTTTATAAACAGTGTGCAAACTGTTTGGTACAATCAAAATCTTTAATAGTATTTGGCACACACTCTCCTATTAAGAAGTAGCTATAAAATTAATTAATAGAAAACTATCTTTTATGATAATAGCGTTTAATTATATCAAATAATTGAAATAATAGGCAATACGTCAGAGACTTTTCTAGTGAAATATGTACAATGAATAAAAGTTGGTTTGTTTGAGTTATTTTGTGGTAACAAGTTATAAATATTTAATGTTGTTCATATACTTTGGTGTTATTTTAGATGGGTTTTGATTAATCCATCAACAAAGTTTTCGAGCCTTAACCCTAACATGGAATAAACCTGAAACTTTAACTAAGAATATTCAAAAACACAGCTAAGATCCAGCGTTCTATATCCTGAAACTTTACAGAAAATATTACAAAAGTTTTGCAGACAGTTTTCAATATTTCATATTTTATTTATACAGTACCCTTTAAATTCCCATTAACTTATTTCTTTGGCGAAGTTCAAAAATTTAATGGGACGTTCCTTTCGTGCTGGCACTTCTTCGCAATGTATTTTTCTTTTTGGCAATCCTTAAATATAAACACCAATAAAATATCAGGGCAAATTCGAAACATTCTATGAATTATTTACAGCAAAAACGCACTCCATGATGACGTACTCTTTATGTTTTCTAATGTGGCATAAATTTATGGGCAACGGGTTTTGACGTCTTTGAAAATAATCTGTAAATATATTAAGAATTAGACTGATATAGTTCTGAAAACTCAAATGCTTTTTTAATAATTCCAATTTAAATTTTTCAGTTTAGGTCTTCGTCAGCGACTGAGACCATGCAGCAGTTCGTAAAGAGTATGTAAAATATGGCTATAAAATAAAATGGAACTCAAACGAGCTATTGCATTAACAGGTATAGTGCAATAAATAAAGAGAAATATTTCAAATAATCAGGTTTTAACATGAAATAGCTCGAAATTACAATAAGAGTAAAAAGAATAGATAAACATTATAAGGGAAGAAGATGTTTAAAGTAAAGAGGGAGGAAATATATCAGAAAAAGTAAGAAGAGGTACCGAGGCATTCAAATAGGAAATAATTAGGGGACAAAATGGACGGAAGATTCCTAGAGAGTGCAAGCAAGGAGCACTCTAGCAAGACATAGATGTCCACTTTACCAAATAGAGGCGATCAAAGGTTGGAAAGGAAGAGCATTCGAAGAATCTGAGCTTGACGGCCTTGATCGACTGAGCGTGATCTATAGCTTGGAGGAGAGACGAAAAATCGCAATTGAAATTCCAGTCGAATTGGACAATGTCTTGGATTGTTAATGAGATGGGGGAGAATGAGTATCAATGTTGTAAAAGGGGCAGCATAAAGAGAACTTTTTTTAGCGTCAGATCGTTCATTAATCAATTTGCCTGCATGGTCAGGGATCCCGAGGAAATGTATTGCCTACAATCTAGACAGATATTGTTGGATGAAGGATAGAATGTTAACAACGAGAACTCGATGATAGGGGAGAGACAAGAGATTAGAGCAAACTCACGAAGTCAGAGCTGGATGTGGGATGGAAGATAGAATGATATTCCAGGTGTGAAGATGGAAGCTACGGGTAAGGTTATCGTGGATGAAGGCCGAAGTTACGCCACCCTTGAACTTGGAGCAATTACTGGACTGAAATGATTTTAGGAAATGTGTTAGCAGGAGGAGGGAGACGAGTAGGATGCCCATTAGATATAACTTGTCTACTATAACTTACGGAATTGAAACTAAAGGGATTACATTTCAATCAACAAAGTAAACTGAGGGCAAAACAAAGAAATAATGAACAAATCTTGCTGGTGATTGAGATCTCACTTCGAAGGAGTTGATGGTTTTTGTTACCTTGGCTCAACCATCACATGGAATCGAAGCGGAGATTAAGGCCAGAATAACAAAAGGAAATAAATGCGCAGCGATGTTGTAAAGACTCTTGATAAATAAGAATATATCTAAAAAAGCCAAAGTAAGAGCTTATAAAACAATAATGAGGCCAGATGTAATATATGTCGTAGAGACCTGGAGCTTAACCAAAGGTAGTGAAATAATGTTATACGTGTGGGAGCGTAGAAGCTAAGAAGAATATACGTGGGTAACAAACAGGAGAACAAGTGAAAAACTACACAATAGCGAAGGTCATCAGAGCATGACAAATAGCCTGGCTGGGACATATAGAAAGACTACCAGAAAGCAGACTGACAAAATAGGTTGTGAGCAGGGGGAAAGGCGAGCGAAGAATGAAAAGGGAAAGACTAAGGAGAAAGTGGCTGCAGAAGGTGGAGGATGATTTAACCAGAATGGGTGTGACATAGTGGGAAAGAAGAGCAAATAATGATGGCAAATAGTAAACCAAACCAAATGCCTTAAGGGCCTGTAGAGTTATGCATGTATGCTGGGGATTGGCTTCAGAAGCTACGAGATGTGTAAATAAAATAATGAGGCGGATGGCATAGCATTTAATTTGGCTTCCCCTTTGAAATTGAGTCAAACCAATATCTGATGCGTCTTCGGTACGATTTTGAATTCCCTCTACTCACTTGGTGGTATGTAGCAATTCTTTCCGTAAACCGGATTCTTCTGATACGATCTGGAAATAAGTGTCGACAATTCCGAGTAACGGTGCGCTATCAAGTTTTGTTTCAGACTTGGACATAGTAGTGCGACGGAAATGTTTACAACATTTCCACTGGCTTAACGGAATCAGTGTTCATTACCTCTAAAATGGTTTAAATATAGCAAAACTATCTATTCAAATACCTTTTTCTCTATTAAAACTCGGTTTTTTTATTAACTATTTACTAAAATATTTTATATTCTGCTTTAACTATACTATGATTTAGTTGAAAACAATATGTAATTTGCATTGATATAACGTCATAAAATGTAATATAATTGAAATAAAGAAAATTGTTCGTCTATATATGTATTTTTGTCCCACTGTACCTAAGAGTGATTTCAATAATTAATATTTAATATATACAGTACCCTTTATATTCACATTTTCTTGTGTCTTTAACAAACTTAGAAAATCTAATGGGGATGTTCCCTTCGTGCTGCCACTTCTACGCGACGTGTTTTTCTTTTGGCATTTCTTAAAAATATATATATCAATAAAATATAAGAGCGACTTCGAAAGGTTCTATAAGTGGTTTACAATAAAAACGCACTTCACGATGACGTACTATTTATCTTTTTTGATGTGACATAAATAAACGGGCAAAATGGAACAACGCTTTGAGCTTTTACGTCAAAGTAAACTAGAAATTTATAAAGGATTAGTGTCAAACATGATCAATAAATGTTTTCGGTTCGGGACTATCGAAAATATTAAATTCTGAAATGTTAACTAAATGTCAATTTAACAACTATCTTTAAGTTTACTAGCAACAATTGAAATAATTATAAGCGTAAATAACCAGGATTCAAAAATATACATTGATTAAAAAATGTATATTGTATTAAATAATAATAATAATTATAATGTCTAGCAGATTTATTGATATGTCTTCATTTAAATTAATTGTTATTAATATTTTTTCTCATCCTCATATAATTAAATTTTATTCAGCTCAATTATATATATATATATATATATATATATATATATATATATATATATATATATATATATATATATGTAGTGTTAGATTTTATTGGACTGCGTCCAATCAGACAGCGGTAGTTGAGTGTCATCAGACACCCAACCGTTGGGTTCCACAATCTCATGTGGAACACACAACAACCTGCGTCTCCGCCTAAATGAACACTTTTGTTGGTTGATTGACCGGGAAGGAGCCCCACCTATCCCTTCAACTGGATGACATATGTTTCGTCTCTCGAGGTTCAGACTCCTCAGGGCGCCGACATATACCATACCATCAAAAATAGGGAGACCCTATCCACAGCCAACAACCCATGTTTTCGCCGACCTCCCGTCGGATGGCGTATATACGTAGTGTTAGATTTTCTTGGACTGCGTCCAATGAGACAGCAGTAGTTGAGTGTCATCAGACACCCAACCGTTGGGTTCCACAATTTCCACAATGGTTATAATATATATATATATATATTATATATATATATATATATATATATATATATATATATATATATATATATATATATATATATATATATATATATATATATATATATATATATAATCATCATTATCATCATCAGCCCGTGTCTATCCGCTGCAGAATGAAGGCCTCTTCAGCATGCTTCCAACTTTTACAGTCCTGGGCTTTCTTCTGCAACTCAAGTCCAATATATTTAACGATGTCATCAGTTCATCGTGATTTCGGCCTTCTTCGTGGACGTTTGGTCTTGGTCCATCTGTTGTCCCATCGCCTCGCTGTATGGCCTGCCCATCTCGATTTTAATTTCTTTGCTCTTCCAATGATGTCACACACTTTTGTTTGTCTCATCTTGTAATGCCAAGAATACATCTTTCCATTCCTCTCTGAGGTCATTCATAATGCCTCATTTAATTAGTTGGTGGTCAGCAGCTTTTTCTTATAAACAAAGAATATAGAGTATCTAATTACTTTAAATTAAAAAAATATTATTGATTTTTTTTAATTAGCTTTAATAATAAATTATCTTTGAATTTCTTGATTATCAATCTAATTAGCTTTATTGTAACAAACAAAATGTGTCCAAATTCCCTGCATTGGATTTTATTGCCTTATGATATAGTCTAGCATATCACGTGCATCTTTCCATAGTAATTTGTGAATGATGCGAAATACAGTGCAAGTTATATTTGGAGTTTTCGTTCTTTTTTATTCAGAACATACTATTTGTGGATATTGTTCGTTGATAATTAGATTAATAATCAAGAAATTCAAAGATAATTTATTATTAAAGCTAATTAAAAATACCTATAAGATTTTTTTTTAATTTAAAATAATTAGATACGGTATAATCTTCGTTTATAACGAAATGAGAAAATACTCACTATTTAATTAGCTGCCGACAACCAACTAATTAAATGAGGCATTATGAAACGAAAGAGTATTCGAAAAATAAGTTTTCTCATTTCCATCACGAAGCTTTCGCATTTAAGACCATTAAAACGAAAATTAATTATCAAGGCAGATGGATGACAAACCGCTGTAGGAACTCGGTGTAGGTCGATACCGGCAAGTCATAAATAAGTCCATCAGAAACGGCCATTGGTCGGTAACGTCGGTCACGTAGGAATAAGAGGTGAGGGGTGGATATGTCATAGTAATTCTGAGTAATGCCATTACGGTCGATTCAGGCATAAATCAGCGAGTAATTTTGGTCGACAGCAGTCGAACAACGGCAATAATATCAATGTTCATTACAGCGAATGGTTTCATGCGATGCACCAGGTCGTACCGTATATAAATTTCCAATATCCGAGGACTTTCGACCTGGTTTTTCCAAAACAAAAAATGGGCAGATAAAAATGATAAGTGTGGCATTCAAAAGCGAATCCTGAACATTATATATCCTGAACGCTAACACCTGATATTTAGATATATTACAAGAAGAAAACCAGATTGGTGAAACAAATATATAGATAAAATAAAGAAAAATGCATGTAATGAGAATAACTCAAGCAACAATAAAGCCACGAAACAGAAAGAAATGACTGAAATACGAAGGAATTCACACAATTGCCTCTCTAATATAATAGCTATAATAGCCCTTGACCGATATATAAAAACAAGGTAGAGCTGTCATTATTAAATAAATAGTGTCAAGGGTATTGTTGGTGTGAAGAATTATTAATTTTATATGTACATATACATTGTGTAAGTGCAGTAACTTGTGTAAGTGCAGCAACAAGGGTCAAAAACCCAAGGGTTTCCGCAAAAAAAAATGTAAACTTATTAAGTTACCAATCGAAAAACTATGATAAAAAGCATATTTGGTACATAATAATTGATTATTATTTAATAAATAAACTACTATTAAACTAATTCTTCTATTTGAACCTTTGGTGTGAAACACTAAACTCGAAGAGATTAACTACTAAGCGCCAAATCACTTATTTGATCTGCTCGACGCAAGTTTCGCTAACCATGTTAGCATCAAAATTATGATTAAATCACCCCCTGATGATGTCTCTTATGGTAAAATGATTTCCGCCACGGGTTTTTCTATTTTTTCACTATTTTTCCAACTTACTAATATTCAAACTTTATGGAATAAAAAATATACATGATAATGTTTAATATTTGCCGAATATTATTATTTAAATAATTGAAATCAAATTTTTTTTCAACTCTGAATTACTAATAACCAAACACTGAATCAAATGTTTGACGATGTCGCGCAACCAGCTGAGGAAAACAAAGAGATAGAGTTGTAGCTAGAGAGTGATTACCAAGTATGAGATTTCTGAATTTGAGGTTAAAAAAGTTATTACAGAAATAGAACCTTTGTATCTAGAATGTATATTTTTTATATACATTTTCTACTTGGTAGCGTCGAAATTATCATACATAGACATAATATTCACTAATATATATATATATATATATATATATATATATATATATATATATATATATATATATATATATATATATATATATATAAATATGAACATTTTGTTGATTTCTTGACTGGGGACGGGCCCCACCCATCCCTTCCATTGGAGGGCACATGTTTCGTCTGTTGATGTTTAGACTCTTCAGGGCACCGACATGTGCTCTCTGGTCAAGAATAGGAAGATCCCATCCACAGTCAACAACCTATATTTTGGAATTTTCCTATTCTTGACGAGAGAGTCTGAAGAGTCTGAACACACACACATTCACATGAAACTTTTAAACTCATTGTGTGTGTGTGTGTATATATATATATATATATATATATATATATTTTTTTTTTTTTTGGAACCCAAACGGAACCCAACGGTTGGGTATCTGATGACACTCAGCTACTGCTGTCTCATTGGACGGAGTCCAAGAAAATCTATCACTACACACACAGGGACTCCCTATTCTTGATGGTATGGTATATGTCGGCGCCTTGAAGAGTCTGAACCTCGAGAGACGAAACATATGTCATCCAGTTGAAGGGATAGGTGGGCTCTTTCCCGGTCAAGCAACCAACAAAAGTGTTCGTTTAGGCGGAGACGCAGGCTGTTGTGTGTTTCCACATGAGATTGTGGAACCCAACGGTTGGGTGTCTGATGACACTCAGCTACTGCTGTCTCATTGGACGGAGTTTATATCCTGCATAAATAATATATATATATATATATATATATATATATATATATATATATATATATATATATATATATATATATATATATAATAAATTATATATTATATTCATAATATATATTCATAAATATATATTCATAAATTTGACAATCCTTGCAATAAGGTTCAAAAGCTTAAGAATTACCGCGAAAAAGATTGTAAAGTTAATAAAGTTATTAGTGTATCAACGTGTTAAAGTGTTAGTAATTTCAACTTTGAAATTAAACAGCAATAATATATAATATGTTTCTAGCAACTTCCCTACACTCTCTATACTCAAGGTAAGGAGAATGGACGGAATACGGGAATGGTGGAATTGGATTTAACTGACCGACCTATATCTGACTAACTAGCCCAATGCGTCATTCAGGTGAGTAAAAAGTTTAAGCTTCAAATCGTCCAAGCTTATGCACCAACTATAAGCTATAGTGATGAGGAAATTGAGATATTTTATGCTGATGCGGTCTAGCTTTTAGACAACGAGAAGTGCATGTACAAAATCTTGATGACTGACTTTAATGCTAGAATTGGAAAAGCTAGAATTGGTAAAACTGCAACTGGCCCATATGGAAGTGGTGAGCAGGACAGTAGAGGTGACAGACTAGTTGATTTTGCTGAATGACAAGAACTGTTTAATATGAACTCGTTCTTTAAGAAAAATATCAGCAGAGAATGGAAATAGAAAAGTCCATTTGGTCTGACAAGCGAAATTGACTACATCATGTCAAACGATGAAACAATATTTTGCAATTTTACTGTCCTTAACCATTTTAATGTTGGAACTGACCATAGAATGGTACGAGCAAAGGTTAGGATAAACTGTTAAAGAGAACGTACAAGAATGGTAAGATCGAAGAAGGGCGAATTGAATGCTGGGAAGCTGGAAAGATTGCCTTGTCAAACCGTTTTGCTGTGTTGCAAGATCCAGAAGAGATGGAAATAACAGACAGTATGAAAAAATGGTCGACAATGTACTTGAAACAATAGCTGCTACAATAGCACCAGCAGAAAAAAGTTTTAAGCAATCAAAAATATCCAATAAGAACATTGATTTAACGAAGAAACGGCGGACAATGGAGAATACAGGCAGTCCTTTTGGCAGGGTCGAGTACGTTGAGCTTTGCAATAAGAAAATGTATTCGAGAGGAAACGCTTCGATTTAACATGCAGCTAGTGCAAAAAACATTAGAAGAAAACAAGAAAACAAATACGGGGTGTACGCTGGGTAACTCAATATTGCCTGTTCTTTTCTCAGCTTACTTTGAAGAAATATTCCGTAATCTGGATTTGGAACAGGAGGAAATAAAAATTAATGGTGCACACCTATGCCATCTTAGATTCGCAGGTGATATCGTTCTCTTTTCACAAGACCCAGATGAGCTACAAAAAGACATACAAGAACTGCAAATGGCGGGAGAACCATTTTGTTTGAAGATAAATCTAAAGAAAGGTCAGGTTATGTTCAACAAATTTACTGTGGCTGGCAGGCATTTGGCAGGCTCAATATAGTGTTTAAGAGCAAACTCCCACTTTGTCTGAAGAGAAAGGTTTTTAATCAGTGCGTGCTCCAACATCGACACTCAAATCACAATGAGTTCAAAAGTTTCATGTGTATGTGTGTGTGT
>JARFXV010001191.1:190000-205000 GCA_031761425.1 Cosmopolites sordidus | reverse complement strand
TTACGGTGTCCTAAGAAAGCGGCGGACGTAAGGAAACGATCGTAAGAATGGTAACCACAGATGTCAACTTAAAAATGACGGACAACGGACAGTGAACGTATTGGGGTAGAGACTGGATGATTTAGATATAGTATTATTGCTATATCTGGAAGATGAGATGAGTCATTGAAAAACAAAAATTATCGTTTAGAGGAGAATGAGATATTTAGACATCGTGCTACAGAGGGTGCATTTTATTTTTTTTTGTTTTAAGTGGATTTTTCTATAGACTTAGCAATTCACATTATGCAGGGTGTTTTCAAAATTGAATCATTTATTTTAACAGGTTGTAGGAATCGTAAAAATAAGCATTTCTCTAAAAAATCATTTATATGAAAGTTGCAATATAAAGAATTTATTAACGGTTACAAAATTTGAAAGCAGGTATGACTTTTTGACAATTTCGACCACCGCGTTATAAACACATGTACGATATTTTTTTGAGTGTGATGTTCGATTTGACCAGTGGTTAATAGTGCGTCTGAATTTTCAGGTACTATCTGTGATTAAAATGCCACACGTGTATGAAAACAATGAGCTTGTGGACATAAAATTAACTTACGGAGAGTCCCAACAAAATGCAGCCGCAGCATGTCGTTTGTAAACGAAAAGGTTTCGTTTAAGAAATCATCCGCCTCCGCGAATGTTTGTACATTTAGTTACAGGACTTCACGACACAGGGTACTTAAAGGCACGACGAAGAGGTCACACTAGAAGACCTCCTCCACGCGAAATGGTAGAGATTGAAGAAGACATTTTAGAAGTTGTCGAATACGAGCAAACCACGAGCACTAGGTCTATAGCAGGCCAAGTTGAAGTTGGTCATAGTAAAGTGTGGAAGACTATTTGACAAGAACACTTTTATCCCTATCATTATCAATGGGTGCAAGCGTTACAATCAGAAGATTATCCTAGAAGAGTTGAATTTTGTCAGTGGCTTTTACATCAGTACAATAGAAATGAAAATTTTACCAAATTTATTTTGGCTATCGACGAGGTTACATACAAGAAATGGAGTAAATAATTTCCACAACAACCATGTTTGGGCAGTAGAAAATCTGCATGCTGTAAAAAACCCATTTTCAGCACAGGATTTCAATAAATGTTTGGGCTGGCATAGTAAAAGGCATGCTTATTGGGCCTTTCTTTCTTCCAGGTCAACTAACAGGTGGAAATTATTTAGACTTTCTTATTGACCTATGGTTCTTTTAAACGCATTTTGCATACCAATGGGATTAAATTATCTTTTAATATGTTCAAATAACCAAAACACTCCATAGTAGCATCTATAAAAATTAAATTTCCTACTCCAGACCCTGTCATACAGTATGTGTTTCACTGTGTTATACCATTACAATATTTTCTATTTTCAGTTGTGTACTTTTCTTTCACCAAACTCTTTGCGGTCTTTCATATCAAAATAGATTAAACTTCGTCGTCAATCTCTCGTCAATAAAAACTACAGTATTCCAAAACGTATCATTTCTTTAAATATTAACTTGTACGATTAACTTCTTTCGTGGAATTCTGCTGTTAAATCTAAATTTCCGTAGAACCATTCTAATTGTTTCTGGATGAACATTAATTCCTGTTATATGTTCAACAGTTTCGGCTATTTCTTTTGCAGTTGTCGATTTTATTCGTACTAATCTAATAATTTCATGTTTTCTTCGGTCACAGAGCAGGTCGTCCAGTGCGTGCTTATTTTTTACAAAATTATTCTTTCGATAGATTTGTATTATCGTGTGCACACCAGATTTTGATCTGACACAAGTTTGCTTATTTCACGAAGTAATCGGAAAAAAAGAATCATTTTTTGATTTGATAAACATTTTACACATTTCATATACAGTTTCTGTAACTTTTGGACTAATTTTTATTTCTAAATTCATTACATATCGGAATACAGATCACAAAAACGATTGCAGCATGGTCGTCTATGGAAAAACAAGCCTATATTTTGTACTCGTATGTATACTTTTTGACCACCGATAGGTGTTTACTTTTATTTCGAGGAATATAGAAATAGAATAATTAACAATTAATATTTTAATTGTATTTGTTGTTATAAAGTATTTTATTTCTTGTTTAAGGTTTATATTTAAATATATGAATAGGTTTTGTATAAGTATATATCCCACTACATTTTGTTAACATGTTCAGCATGATAATAGTTTCGAAATCAAGTAGGAAATTGAAACTTTATCTCCTTATTGCAGAATACTGACTCATTTCTAACCTTTCTAATTAATATACGTATATAATTAAAACGTAACTTTATATCATTCAGAGCCAATTAGGACACACCTTTGTATCGCCTACGTGTCATCCACTAAGATAGGTATTGACCTGCAGTTGTTCCATGAATTCATGTTCAGGGTGTTTTATAAAAATTGCATTTTTACCAGAACTCTTATTTTTGTAACATTTCAAATTGGGGCCATTATTTATATGTAGGTCTTTGAATATAGAACTAACAGGAACGAGCCTTGTTTATTTTTATGCACATATAAATGGGGACGGAAATGGTCATATTGAAACACCACAGATGACTCATTGTTTTGGATGTTGGCAGTTGGTGTCAACAACTTAGAAGTTTAATAGTAGATTTGTTTCTCCCATTTTAGTTTATTTATTAACTACTTACACTACAAGAATTAATTATATTTGTAAACATGCTATAGTAGATGAAAAAAATTGTAGTACGTATACAAAGTTAATTTTGTTTAAGGGACATTAAACACTGAACAACTAAAAACAGAAAGGATATATGTATTTTAATAAAAAATAATTCATTTACGAATATGTATATCTAATTTAAATATGAACATCAATTCGGTGCAGGATGTTTTGCAGTTAGTTTTTCTAATTTCTATATAAATATCCTAGTCTATAATCTGCTCAAAACTAAGGTTTTAGAAAACTCCGTAAGACATACGAGGTGAGCAAATAAAGTATCGGCACTGATTTTTTATCATTTTTATATTCAATTGAAATTACAATTCTACATTGTTCCCTTCAAAGTAGTTGCCTCGGGAAGCCACACAGTGCTGGAGAGGGTTTGTCCACCCTTTAAACCAGTGCAGAAACCAGATACTGAGATCGCCTTCAACTGTTCGGTTAGGGCCTTTTCAATGTTCTCCAATATCCGAAAATCGCATTCTTAGAGATGAATAATCAATATTGGAAAAAGGAAAAGTTACAAGGACTCTAGTCTGATGAAACAATCAGTGATCACAGTGATGTTTTTACTTGCCAATAACTCGTTAATTGAAATCACTGTGTGACAAGGTGCATTATCGCGATGATCGCAAAGATTAATATCTAAAAATTTCCACTATATTTAAAATTGCATGTATAACAATTGTTCCAACACACAGTGTCTTTTTCAAACAGAAAGTGTGCTAAATTAACAGTAAGAATAGTAATTACAACCTGTTAAAGTGTCCATCGACCTAATAAAATCATAAAACTTGATAGTGGGAAAATCCACTTTTTGTCAACGTCTAAGAGGGCAATATAAATTTAATAACGGTGAACTATTTCTTTCTATTTTTTTCTTTTGTTCATTTCTAGGCTCTAAAAGATTTTTTTTTATTTATTCTCAATGTAACATTTTAAAATTATCATTGAAAGTATGCTTTTCTAACATTAAGTGGTTAGCACTAAAAGGAATTATTTTGTTATTTAGTCTAACTTATTTTATGTTCGTTTAGCCTAGTAGAGAAAGATCTTCCTGTTTGTCCATAGACTTTTGGACACGACCCGCACTCAATTAAATAAACTGATTTATCCAGTTTATTTGTTTGACTTTGATTGTTTTTAATGAGACATCCTAGATTATTATTTATTTTAAAACCAATGCTTATATTGTTTGTTTTGGATAAATGTTTCGACACTGGCTTGGTTAGTTTTCCTGTATATGTAATTGTTGCTACATTTTTGATATTATTGACCGAATATATTAAATTAATGGTTTTATTATAACTTTTTTTAATAATTATTTTATTTATAATGTAATTATAATAAAGAAGTGAATATCACCAAACAGATTAAAATAATTCATAAAAAAGTTATTACAGCAATAAAACCATTAATTTAATATATTCGGTCAATAATATCAAAAAAATGCAGTGTTAAAACAATTACATATATGGAAAAAGTTACCAAATTAGTGTCGAGACATTTATCCAAAACAAACAATATAAATATTGCTTTTAAAACAAACAATAGTTTAAGACGCCTCATTAAAAACAATAAAAGTCAAAGTTTCGGCACGGTGTATCGAAACAATTGTTATACATACAATTTTAAATATAGTGGAAATTTTTAGATATTAATCTTTGCTTATTTATTTAAATGAGGTTAAGTTCAAATAATTAAATGATATTGTCTCGTGTTTTCTTGAAAGTAATCTCTTACAAATCAACTCAACTCAGACTTACAAATCAACTACAAACACTTACAATTTTTTTTCAACTTTCAAAACAGTTCTTATAGTATATTTCGGATTAAACTCTGATTATTTACTTATTATATTTTCACAATCCTACAATTTCGGAACGAATAAAGATCGACAACTTTTGTGTTTTTCCGTCTTATAATTAAGTCTATTTTGCCCTAGAAAATTTTAAACATATCGAAACGAAACATCCGGTATAATTCCCTAATAGTTTTGAATGATGTAGTTGAAATTATTTTCGAGGGGGTTCTCGAGAATTAGAACATATATTATAATATATTTTGATCTATTCAAAGTAGCCGTTTTGAATGAAATTAAACGAATGAAAGCGTTCCAGTGAACCGATTTCCACAGCTAAGCACCTAAACACCAAAATCGTACACAGAACACGAAGCTCGTATTAATCAAACGTTAACAGCTAAGAGACGAATAAGTCTTTATTACAATAATACGTTTCCAGTAAAATGCTATTTGTTTCATTACGGTAGACTTAACAGGAAAAATTTGTTTTGGAAAAGCGTTTTGAAGAATCTGGCTAGATTTATTTTGTCAATCAATATCCATTTCCAGGTTTAAGGCCGTAGCTTAATGTCGGCAATTTTTAAGGCAGGTTGATAGATTTTCAAAATCGACTGAATGACATTAAAACATTTGCCATCATACAGAGCAGAAAGAGAGTGAAACTAACTAATGAATAGTCTGTTAATATATGAAGTTGTATTTTTTATAAATGGTTTTGAGAACTAATAGACCTATTTGGACAAATTTTTATTGTTACTTTATGTACTATTGTTTTATATTCATTATCTGTTTTTTGACTGAATTAAGTTCAGGTTGTCTACAAAAATAAAGCAGTTGGTTAAAAACAGTAGTGCAATGGTCAAAATGGTCAACAACTACGTCTAATTTTACATGAAACTGAAAAACACTTCCTTGGAAACCTTCTTTGGTTTTGATAACTATATATTAGTTATTTAATTACGGGTTACTATATCATAATTATATCATTTTTATTGTACATTTAGAGTCTATAATACATTTGGACTTCTTCCTTAAATTTTTCAATTAATGTAGCTCTCCGTGAATTTAGGTTAAAATATCCTAATCGTTCAGCGCCTCATAAAACGACAATTTATCATTTATTCAAGCAGTTTCAAAAGTTTAGTACAGCCGGGGATAGGCCCTGCGTAAGAGGTTCAAGAACAGTAGGAAGCACTGAAGATATTGCATGTGTGGAGCATAGTGTGGAGAAGTCCCAAAAATGCCAATTCAACAACGTGGTGCACAATTGGAATATCCGCGCAGTTTAGGCTAAACGTTGAGAAGTGTCTTGCACTTGTTTCTATATAAGATTCAAATTGTTCAGGACCTCTTGCCTATAGATAATAACAAACGGTTAGAATACTATAATTGTCCTCAAAAACCAATCCATTATATTGACAAGTTTCATGCAAAATTAATAATAATGAGCTATGAAGTTCATTTTAATCTAAATGGTGAAATAAATATACAAAATAGTCATATCTGGTCAAGAGGCTTATCCTCGCCACATTCATTAAACGCCATTATATCCAGTTGGACTATAATTTTTTGAAAACAAGTGGAAATGCAGTTACAGCATGCAGTTACAGCCAGACACGTAATTCAAACCTGTGTGTGCTTCAGTTTAGACAGTATGTGGTCCCAATAAGATGGTGCCACAGCACACACCTAATGTGAAACAATCAACATGTTAAAGAACAGTTTCCCTAGCCGTTTGATTTCTCGAAATAGAGATTTATTGGGGTCGACTAGATCCCCTGATTTGACTGCTCTGAATTATTTTTATGGGTATTTCGGGTTTACATAAATAAGCCTTAATATAGCACCCCAAGCATCCATGCTGCAATAACAGCGTTAAAACCAGATATGTTCAATTTTTCTATTGGAACCTTCGGTGTGAAACACTAAACTCAAATAGATTTACCACTAAACACTGAATCATAAAGTTAAAGTTAGTTAGTTTAGTTTAACGTTTTAAAGTTAGTTTTACATTAAAGCATCTCCTGATGATGCTAACATGGTTAGCGAAACATGCGAAAAAAAAGTGATTCGGTGTTTAGTGACAAATCTCATTGAATTTAAGGTTACGAGATATCTTGCCAAAAGTTAAAAACAATGTTTTTAAAAGGCATTAAAAGTTGCAGTGCTGCTACTGGCTCACATTTGATTGACATAATTTTCAAAAATTAATTAACACATAATTTGAAGACGAAATAAACATATTATACAAAAAACGACCGTTTTTTTTCTTCTTAAAGTTAAAAATAATTGAAAATATAGCATGATACTTACCCTACTCTGTGCTGATATGAGAATATGGTCTAAATGGTTTGGGCCTCAAAGTTGTGCACGACTACGAAGTTCTGGTCGTTTCAGAAGTATCCCCGAATGTGATAAACGACTTCTTGCTGTACGAATCAACATGATAATATCGGCCAAGTGTCTGATATTTGAATTGCAGCTGCCGGCATAATTGTTTGGGGGATGACAATTGATTATCATTCTTCTTGGGTCATTTTTCTTTCAACACACCATAAGGTGCGCATCTTTAAATTAGTCTTGTCGAGCTATAATAGAATGACACTCAGAATGGAGCTCTGTTTGATTTGATAAAGAATCTATATTTTAGTTAGCAGTAGACATGATGGACATAGAAATTTAACTTTTGCATTAAACTGGTATACAGCAATCATTTCAGATATTAAGGTATAGACGCCGATATGGTAGAGAAGCTGATCATCCCTAGCATCTAACAGAATAAATTTACATCCAGCCAAGCTCGATACTCAACCTCTGATATTTCCTTCAAGGCGGCAAGTGAACTATTTTTCATAGTTTCTACGGATGCCAAACGGCAAAAAGCATATTTGATTTTGAGCGAGAAATTGTGCTGTGATGTATTATATTGATGCAAAATATGTATTGTTTTGCCTCAAATATAATACGTCATCTTTATTATTTATTACTCCATCGAATATCTTTGAGTTTGATAATGTTTCCCTGAATGTCTTCCTGAACGAAGTTCATCTTCAACTACTTCATCACTAAAGTCCTTGTACTACTTATAATTTTTTTTTTACGTAGCATCATTGCCTAAGTGTTAAGGCATTTTAACATATTTCATGCACATGCGCAAGAATTTTCCTTTTATTTTAAAAAATTGCCGAGAAAAAAATTTAACTATTGCAAAAGAAACTAGAAGTAAAATGCGCGAATTTTAAAAATAAAAGCCATTTTATAGTTTGATCATCATAGTTTATCTAATTGTATATTGATAGACAAACAAAAATTTCTGCCTGTTTCCCCATATAATATACCATAATGTTGAGACTTAACTCTGCACATTTATAATTCCAAACTATCCCGTCCATGGTCGAATAGTCGTTGGCGCTCTTTGGGGTGAGTAAAATTTGGCAAAAACTGAAAGCCGTTCATCCGCATCTGAAACACAAAAGCATTTAACTCGGCGTAAAATTGGGATTTCTAATTAAAATCATATCTATGTCCCCCACACTTCTGTAATTGCTTTCATGAGCTGGATTTCGAAGATTTTATGTGTTGAAAATTGTGGATTTACCGGCCATATACGACGGTCATATACGACGATTATGGTGAAAGGGGAAGTTAATATTTTTTGTCAGTTTGATATGAAATTATTAACTATTTTAACTAACTTAAATATCATCAGTTAGTAGTTGTCTACAACATATTAACATAATTTATTATACAAGGCGGTGCATAAAAACTATGAGGTCTATAATAAAAAAGACTGGATAGGTCTTATTCTGTAAGTTAGGTTCTTCGATTTTCAATATCTATCATAAGTTAAACGGAACAACATTTGTTGTTCAAGTGTATTACAAAAAAAAAATCATCCTTTGACGGGGTTTCGTACACGCTTCGCGCTCTGTCGAAATGGATCTGCATCACTTCAGAAAATAATTTTGCTATTTATTTGAAATCTTCAGGCAACCGAATTCAAACTAAGAGGAAAACTACCTGGCTCAATTAGAGCCGTTATAATGACAGAAAATGTCAAAGTGGCAAGAACATGAATTCAGCTTCAATCGTAAACATGACATGGTGCTGTTTATATCAAGTCGGAGTGTGTAGACGATTTTGCATACCGATTTAAAACTACATTTTTACAAAAGGATGTTGGCTGAAGAATTAAGTTAGAAAGTTCCGCAGAGCCCAAGTGAGGAAATTGTAGTTCCGGTTGTTTTTCTGATTAGTGGCGATGCTATGGGTGATAGAGAAATTGTGTTTACAGATTTATTTTCAGCGTAGCAAATGAGGCCATAAAATTGCTTTGTCCCAAATACCATGTTATCAGAATTTGTGACGTAGTATATGTAATATAGATGATGATGTAATATATATATATATATATATATATATATATATATATATATATATATATATATATATATATATATATATTCAATTCAATTGTTTTACTCTCCAATGATGTCACAGACCTTTGTTTGTTCCCTGATCCACGCGCAGGACTTTCTGTCTCGTCTTGTAATGCCAAGCACACATCTTTCCATTCCCCTCTGTGCCACCCGAAGTTTTTGGATTGATTGCGATGTGAGTGTCCAGGTTTCACTTCCGGATGTCATAACGGGTAGAACGCACTGATCGAAGACTTTTCTTTTCAGGCAAAGTGGGAGTCTGCTCTTAAACCGTTGAGCCTATCAAATGCCTGCCAGCCACATTTAACACGCCGTTCCACCTCCCGGGCGGTATTCCTCTCCATTGAAATCCTCTGCCCAAGATATATAAAGCTGTCCACAATCTCCAAATCCCTTCCTAAAACTGAAATTCTTCTGTCCTGAGCGAAGTTATTGAACATAACCTGACTCTTTTATATATATATATATATATATATATATATATATATATATATATATATATATATATATATATATATATATATATATATATATATACATATATATATATATATATATATATATATATATATATATATATATATATATATATATATATATATATATATATATCTAATATATCGTATTTTGTATAGATTTAATAAATGGATTAAGGATGAAATGAAATGAAATTCAATACTCACTGTGTCTCGGATTTATTCGCTTTGAAAAAACGTTTGACTCCATAAATAGAGAAAAATATAGGGATTATATTCAGAAATAAGGAAGTCCCACATGAAATAGTCAATTTAATTATAAAAGGTTACAATCAATATATGAGTACAATTAAACATGAAAACAAAAATATCCCAACATTTTGACATTGAAACGAACGAAGTTATGAAGGCATAAACAACAAAAAAAGGGATATACCATGGGTTTCGATGGAGGGACTCGAGAATTTAGATTTTGCAGACGACATATGTTTTTAATGTACAACAAAATCCAATATTTGCAAGAAAATGTGAATAAACAAAACAGAGAAAGAAAAAAAGTAGGACTAAAAATTTACATAGAAAAAACAATTTGGAAATTTTAAAATAAGCCTAAAAATGAAACTGGGAGGAAGTGTAAGGAAATTCAACGATTTGTGAAGTGGTGGAAACTGACGGAGTGCTGAAATATGTAAAAAACAAAGCTATGGTATGTCACTGAATAAAACTTGACGTTCAAATAACGTAAAGATATAAACAAAAACCAAAATATTTAACTCGATGGTAAACCCGTCTCTACTCTACTACTTGGTGGCCGGAGGGGAGAAACAATAAAGATTTATGGCAACGAACTGGGGAAGAATCAACAGGCAAACAGATAAAAAGAAGGAAGGTCGGATGGTTGGGTCACATACTAAGAAAGGAGAGACACGAAACTTCCAGAAGATGTACCCGGAGAGGAAAAGGAAGTTTTCTCTCCAAGACCAGACTAGAGAACCCTGGACAAAGTGAATATAGCGGATGGCTGATATGTCACTCGCGAAAATAGGATTCCTGGTCCCAAATGGGTTTACTATTACAAATATTTTGATGCTACCAACATAATAAAGGTAGTCGCTTCTCCCTAGTCCTTTATGAAATTTGATATTTTAAAATCGCCTGTTTTTCTGTGACTGTATTTCTGTGCTGTATTTCAAACACACACACATCTGTGGAATTGAGTGAGGGGTAAAAACTAAGATTTTCTGGAATTGCCATTTCAAAATCCGTCTTCGCAGGTCCAATATCGCTATTCATTTTATGAATTATTCCTTGACCTAACTTCCACGATTATAATGAATATTTTTCAGGCTTGGTATTTTATGAAGCATCGATTCTACGATATAAAGGAGCCAGTCGTAAAATAAGAACGTTAATTTACTAAACTTGGTTTATGATATACGGCAAACTTTATTTTGGCTCGTAAAATGTCGGTTATTTAAGGTTTAATATAACTAAACTTTAGATTGATATACATATGCTAGTTTACCGCACCTAGGCTACTTCGAATTATATTGCCAGATTAAAGAGATGAACGATTTTTCAAACTATCGTTAACATTTTAATCATACTTGGCAAAACGATAAAAATATCAAATAAAAAGTATGAAATGTTTATATTTCTGGCGATTTATTTGTAGAATCCATAATTTGGAAGTTTATGTATATATAGGCGTTGTTCAATAAACTAAAAAGGAATACAACTTCAGAAGTTTGTATATTTTAAAATGTTTATTAAATCTGTTTGTATATATATATATATATATATATATATATATATATATATATATATATATATATATATATATATAAACAAAATCCATTTAGCGTCTGACTTGTATCAAGCGGTTGAGTGGTCAGCGTCTGTTCACCAGTGGTGCGGCTGATATTTAAATTCTGGAACTAACCCTTCCAGTCTTAACCTCTGAACCGTCATGGTTCAAACCTTTAATTCAAAGTACAAGATGAAGCGTTCTAATAATTACAAAATTCCCCAGAAGGTAGGCAATCCTCTGCCAGCTTTGATGGTACAACCGGACTTTCGGATTCTGGAGCGTCCGGACATAAACGCAAAATCTTTCAGACGGAGTCGGAGACCTCTGGTCTGAAACCGAAAACAAAAATTTTCTTTTGAACGGTAAATATCAATTCTCTCCTGCGTCCAGGAAAACTACACGAATTGGGGCGAACAGTTCCTGAATCTGAAGTTGATTCTAAGACATCAAAAACTGTACAATAAAAATCTCGTCTGTACATTTGTGGATTTCAAAAAAGCATATGATTCTATTGACTGCGAATCTTTATTCCGAATCTTGAAAGAACAAGGACTAGATCTGAAAATGCTGGCAATTATTAAAGCAACGATAACTAACACAAGGTCAAAAGTTAAATTCATGGGTGACATCTCAGAGCCCTTCGAAATTAAAACTGGAGTGAGACAAGGGGATGGACTCTCGCCACTCTTATTTAACTGTGTTCTAGAAAAAGTAATACAGGAGTGGCGTGAAAAAAAGTCGGCCCTGAATATTGACCAGCCCATTAAACTGGGGAGAACCAATATCAAAATTGATTGTCTGGCGTTTGCTGATGATCTAGCAATTTTAGCTGAAGATGTATTAACGCCACAGAAACGGATTGAAATCCTAAAAGAAACAGCAGAAAATGTAGGACTCCAAATTTCCTTTGAAAAGACACAATACATGACCTGCAACAGACTAAGAACACCTACACACATTTCTAAAAACAAAATATGGTAACATCAGACGAGTCTCTCAATTCAAATATTTGGGTGAAATAATCATGAAAAATGGGTTGGAAAAAGCGACCAATAAGGGTAGATGTCAAAAAATGGAAACGGCATTGAGACTTACACAAAATATTTACAACAAGAAATGCCTATCTAAATACACAAAACTGAGATATTACAACACAGTTATTAATCCAGTATGTCTATATGGGTCAGAAACGCTCATTTTGAATAGAAAGAGGGACATCGAGGACATTGAAAAGAAGAAAAGAAAAATCATAAGAAAAATCCTAGGCCCCAAACAAATAAATAGCACAACATACTGACTTCGAGAAAACCAAGAAATCAAACAATACACAGATAGCGATATGAGAAAAAGAAGACTTAAGTTTTACGGACACATAAAACGGATGAATCCGAGTAGGTTAACTAGACAAATAGTCGAATTTTATGAAAATAGGAGTAGAGCTAAAGTAGAAATAATTAAACGGATTGCTGCAATTAAAGAGGACCTAAGATCAGCAAATATTACACAAAGTGAAATTCAGGATAGAAGCTGTTTCAGACACAAGGTTAACGTTTGGAAGGTTGGCCAGAGAGAAAAATGTAGGAAGACTGGAACAACTTGGTCTGACGAAAGGAAAAAAGCTCATAGCGAAAGAATGAAATTAGTATGGGCGCAAAGGAAGACTAACAACAACAAACGTCTCTAATTGAACTTCGCGTGGTCCACCAGGGCCCATACGTAAATAGTAATAACAATAATAATAATATATATAAATATATATATATATATATATATATATATATATATATATATATATATATATATATATATATATATATATATATATATATATATATATATATATATATATATATATATATATATATATCAGATATATATATCAGATGCGTCTCTCGGAAAGCAGGATTTTTCAAAAATAGCTATTTCTCATTAGATATATACTAACTATACTATAGATCATTAGAAGCCAAGTTATCGCGCTTAAACGGAAAAAGGAAAATATGACAAAGAACGAATATTAAATTTCCTTTTAAACTTTATTTGAAACATTCACGAAAACGTTTCAATTAATGAAATAAGTGTATGGTGAGGATTGTTTATCCGTGGCAGAGTCCACGATTCAAAGAAGGTCGTGAGGACATCAATGACAACGTACATCCTGGTCCGAAAAATTCCGTTGTTATTCAAAGTTACATTGAAATTGTGCGTAAATATTTAAAAAATCAGCCAAAATTTTCCTTGCGATACATGGAAATAGAATTGAGCATGTCCAAAGATTCAATTCATCGCATTTTGATCAATCATTTATGATTCGGAAGATTTGTACACGCTTTGTTCTACACAAATTGACTGACGACCAAAAATTGCTCCGAATCCAACATTGCAAGTACTTGATTAAAGAGTCGAAAAAGGACAAAAACTTCAAGTACAGCATTGTTACTGGTGATGAGACGTGGTATTTTCAATATAATCGAGAAACCAAGCGTCAAAGTGCCGAATAGAAACACCCGAGCGATGTAAATCCAAAGAAAAACCATCTCAAACTGAGCACAAAAAGTTCGCTCCACTTGGTCAAACGATCAATGCTGTGTATTATATTGGTGTTATGAAGCGTTTGTTGTCGCGTATTCTTTGGGGGCCACAATACCCCCAACAAATCCCATGGCTCGACGTTCATCAATGATTTTTTGACTAAAAATGGCATCTTAACCATCAATCATTCACCATACTTACCTGATTTGGCTTCCTGTAGCTTCTATATATTCGAAAAAGTTCATTTGCCGATGAAATGACAGCATTATGCTGACATTGAAGTCATTCAAAAGGCGTCGACCACCATTCTGAAAGCCATATCTTTGCCCAAGCTCAAAAATTAATTCGTCAACCTAATTGAGCGTGCATAACTTTGTATTGACGCGCAAGGGGAGTATTTTGAATAAAAATAATGATTTTTGCCGAAAAGAAAATGTGTGTTTGTTTTTTGAAAGAGTCATGTTTTCCGTGAAACGCACCTTGCATATATAGATATATTACCTCACTGAAGAAATCTAGATAGATAAATTACATCACTTTATGTTTCTAGAGTATTCAGTGTTCTTACTAGTTTTTTTTAAATTAATTTCCAAGGCTTTATGCCGTGAGATATTACAACCAGGACACAATGATTTTGGGGTTTTCCCCACGATCTAAATTATGTATTTCAATACACAATCAGTACAGTAAACAATCACACAGTAAACGTCACCTATATATATATATATATATATATATATATATATATATATATATATATATATATATATATATATATATATATATATATATATATATTTTTATTTAGTATGTCACTGTCATTAAAAACTATTATTGTCAATATAAATATCATTGACAAATAATAGATTTATTTCTTATTTTTGCATTATATCTAGAAATTAATATACTTTATTTTTTAGATTCGTTTTGAAAACCGGAGGAAAAAACTTCCCGAAACGGTAGTCTTTAAAAGTTTGTATTTATTTTAGAACATTTTTATATTTTTTAAAATTTTGTTCGTTAGGCAAATTTATTGCAGCAAAGAATCACTGAGAAATTTGTCTCCGCTTGTTTTTTTTGTTTTTTACCCAATGATTCTTTATTTACATAAAAATAGATATTTTTGATATTTTTTGAGTTTTTGAGTTGAAAAAAGAAAAAAACAATGATTACAGACCTTAGGTTTCAATAGACTCGGGTCTGTCCGATTTTAAGATATAG